>CM064909.1:35454794-35669794 GCA_032727855.1 Quercus ilex subsp. ballota
ATAGGCTGTTAGAGAGAGAGAGAGAGAGAGAGAGAGAGAGATCTTCATTGCAACAAAATCAAGCATACATGTCACTCTACTAAATACACAAACTTTGTTAATCAATCTTTTTGGGTAAACATAGTTCGTATACATTTCAAGTCATTACTACAGCGGTGAGAAACATAAAAACAAATCTCCACCTTCATTGCAGGAACATCTGTTACCAAGGTCTCCAAGTTAGGAGGTGATGCATTGTCCTTATTCACCTTCAAATTGCAAACACACTTTTCAAGTAGCAGCCCCTTATGGGTTATTGGTATGTTATTGACATTCAATAATGAAAATAATGTCATGGCTTATGGGGATCAAGATGGTCACTTTTAAGTTGAAGGGACTACAGAGAGTTCCAACCGGCCTGTCCATTCTTCACCTGGTCTTAAGGTTATTGGTTTCTCCACTGCTGCTCCATCAACACAAAGCATCCTCTTGTATTCCTCATCCCCGAAATCCGCTATGGATTTGGACATCTTCTCCCATGGATTCCAGACCCCTATGAACAAGCAAGTCAAAAAGTACAAAATTTAGATGGTCATCTGTATGACATAACATATAATTAACCAGATTACACCATTAACTGGACTGGATTTCAATGAATAATGTCATATAGAAAACTGGCTAATGACCCATCTAGGTGCCAACTAAACAGAATTTGTAAGTTTACCACACGTTATAAAGTTTAACAAGGAGAAGGTTCTATGACATGAAGCATTGGACAATATGCCCTCTTATGAAGAAACGCCCTTAGTTCAAACTAATTTGTCTATGCAGGGAAAAGTAAACATACTACTACACTAGTTAGTCATTCTTGAGTGAGTTTGGCACAAGGGTTGTGGATGGGGTTTTAAGTGTTTCTTACCATGTTCTTAAAAAATTACCAAGTTTTTCTTTAATAATTTTTTGTCTATGAGAGATGTCTCACCAACATCTGGAAGTCCTTCCCTTTGTATGGTAAATGTGCGTTTTCTTTCATGATCCAAAACAGCAATCACATCCGAAGAACTAAGATAAACTCGATCCACCTGCCAAGAAGTAAGAAAACAAAGAACCATGTTTAATAAGTTAATTATCAGTAACCATGTTGAACAGCAAAATAAATCCCCTACCATCTGATCTTTATTGAAATAAAACATATCATCCGATTTTCTTCTTAATTTATAAGCACCAAGAGGATTTTATTACAAATGTTCAGAATAACCCAATGTCTAGCGTCTCAAACTCTTCTGAAGACCACCTGTAAACATAAAGTGTTACCTCAGATTCAAATGTTAAGGCATCTCCTTGTTCCGTGAAGCGCTCTTTGTCACATAGGTTGTCAAGGTAGTCAAAAGTCTCCAAACCCTCTACCCTCACTTCACTGTGACAACAGTTCATATTTATCAGTGTCCATAAGTTAGAAACATATGATGGCACTTTTGGAACTGCTTATGAGTATGCAACATGAAAGCAAGTGAAAAATTAGTAATCTGATTCCAGGTTCAACAAAAATTATTCCTTTTCCGTTTGAAGGTGCTTATGAACATGTTTATGATTCACTTTTAGCACAAAGGTCACTGACAGCATTTCCCAGAGGCCCTTTTTTTTTTTTTTTTTTTTTTAATTTAAATAAAAAATTCTTACTCCTACAATTAAAAGTACTATAAGAAAATTGTGACATAGACAAAACAACATGTCAAAATGTCAGTGAAAAGTTGTATATGAAATCGGATGTGTGAATTTCAACAACTTGACTCTCCTTGACTCCCTGAGGGAACTCACTAATCTGAAAAAAAAAAAAAACAATGGAAAGAAAGAAACAAAAATTTAAAAGCATCATACATTATAAAGCCAAAATGAATATTCTCCTAAAAGGAACAGGAAAGGGAGAGAAAATTTAGAAAAGACACAGCAAGTGCAGGAAGTATTTCTGGCTTTCATAGAAGATGCTAGTAAGAGACAAAACTTTGACAACTATAAATATTCTGTACCTGATATCAGAGATGGAAATATATGTACGATATGCAAATGAGAAACTGAAAGGCTTGCAATTGATGTTCCTGATGCGCGATATCATTGATAGATACCCATCTTCTGCCAAAGAGACTCTGAGACGAAACTCGAAACTGAAAAAATAAACCAAATAAATATCTTCCAAGGAAAAAAGTACATTTTCTAAGTTCATTAAAGAATGATATTGTAGAACCTTGGACATTGCAAACATTGATCTATGAATCTATTTTCATTAAGATTGTTGGTCTACAAATTTGCTAATATATGGATCAAAAACTTTGAGAGGCGGATAATCTCTTTTAATACATTGGTTAATATGTTTTGCCCCATAAACTAAAGAGCCAAAATTCGATGCTATCAATATTGATTTTACTTGAAAATTGAATAGATAATACGCTGCTCAAGCTCATACCTATGTGGCCAGACCTTCATATCTTCTTCAGATGGTTTGAGTAGTAAGTCAATATAGGCTTTGCCATTGGAATCATTGGGATGCAGTGGTGGAGGATTTTCGTCAATGACCCAAATCTTGTTCCTTGCAAATCCATGTTGTTCCAGCAATCCACGGCTCCCAAACTTGAATAAGTCATGTAGAAAACCTTGTCAGTCAGATGTAACCAAGATTGAAACATGATCTAATATACAAAGCAAATATGCACCTGTGGGAAACAAATTGGAATTCCTCCTCTCACTGCTTTTGGTGGCTTAAAGATTGCCTACAATACATTAAAAAAAAAAAAAATTAAAAAAAAAAAAGGCAGGGGAGGGGGATTTAGTTTTTGGACATGGCATAACATCATGAGGTTCTCAGCAGCCAATTTTTAGACCAGAAATGGTAAGGAATGCAAACAAAAATGCCAGCCAAATTTCATAACAAAGTCGTGAGGACGGAGAGCAATTTAAGAAAAGGAAATGATCACATTTGAAGTTTTTCAATCATTTTTGCAGAAAATTATTGGATAGTTATCCATGATAATTGAGATTTAGAGAATATTTTGAGACTATTGAACTGCACAAAATTGATATTTATTTGGTTATAATTGATCATAATGACTCAGACATGAAATACAACAAGGGAAGAGAAGAAATCATACAGTGACAAGTTTACCTTACTACTTGTGAACAATAATTCTTCATCATGTTCATTCCTCCATGAAAGAACTTGCCCTCCATGTAAGCTAACCTGAATGGATGTGACACAATAACTTCAATATGTAGACAACAAGGTGTGCTTCCAAGAAAATATTAAACTTGGCATCATTTCATAGTTAATGCATTAGCACCAAAGTCATTGCATCTACTAATTCATTGAGGTAAAAAACTAAAAGACTAATTGTTCAATCAATTACTTGATGACGACTTAAAGAAAACAAAATACATGGTAAAGTAGAGGTAAAGTGATCTAACCCGTGCTGAAGCTCCACGAGGATTCCGAAGCACGACCTGACCAATTCCATTCTTGTCCTTTGTAACTTCAACTGCTGTTCTCTTATCACTTTTTGCCCCAGAACGATTCATTTCAAAAACACAATAAGGACATCAATAGAAGAAACAATTAGATAGTAACTCTCTCTCTCCCCAATACAAAACCTGAGGTTGGAGTTCAAAACACTAGAAAAGGAAAAAAAAAAAAAAAAAACTACTTGTCAGTCGTGAGCAGTAGAAAAAAGGCTCACAGAAGCAGTTGAGCTTTCCCTTTACACATTTCTCGTGACAAACCAATATTCTTGTGAATTGAAACCAAAAACCCAACTACCAATTTAACTACCTCAATCTTTCTTCAACACTCAAACCCACCGACAAAATTAATACCTACAGACCAAAAGAAAATCTCTGACCCCTTTGAATTACCTAAAACAAAAGTACTTTCAATTTTCAACCAAAACCAAATTCCGGCATCCCAGAAAACAGTAACCCAGATGGCCAAAATATCTGGAAGGGGACAAAACAATGACGAATTTCCACAAATGACAGTTTCAACAACTCAACACGTTTATGATAGTCATAGAAAACAGTTATTTTTAACAAAGAGAAACAAAAAACTGAAATCCAACACAAAGCAATAAATGGAAGGACTTGTAGTCAAGAAATTCTATCTACATTTTGGTTTTGACTTTGTTTTGAGCAGAATATAAAGAAAGAAATAGAAGGGTTAAGATGCTGAAAAGATCTAACAGAAGTTCACGGTCCACAGATATGTCTAAGATAGTGACTGAGATAATAATATAGTGTCAAATTGTGCATATTTTAAGTCCAAAACATATTATTATATGTATAAGACTTATCAACCGTGAGTTTTTCTGTGGTGCCATGGTGGGCTTCCACACCTGGTACAGGATAAAAGTCTGACATGTTACTAGGATTACCAGGAATTATGCTTGTACCAATTGGGTATAACCCTAATTCACAACTCGTCACATAGGATATTATAATTGGTAAAGATGTATCCTTAGATGATTTATTGATACATTTTTATTAATCACAACTCATCAAGTGAAGAGTTGTGGTATTAAATTGTAGCCAATTATGTGGTACTAGCACAACTCAAATTACCAAAATTAACAACCCATATGATAAACTACGGGAAAAAAAATATCAAAATTTCTGAGAGTATGGAATTTATTCCCCTAAAATATCTAATGACTCAAAAAATTTTCACAATAATTTAAGTTATTTTCTTTTGACAAAATAGTTAATACTATTGTAAAATAAAAAAAAATAAAAAAACTTAACTTTAGATATAATACGAGACTAAAACCCGAGTGAACACATAAAAAAAATTTACTTTAGTTATAAAAGTGAAGACATATTATCATTTCAATATATATTAAATATGTGGGTTTTAGTTAGCTCAACTGGTAAAGTCTCTAAATGGTTGTATAAGAGAACTTGGGTTCAATCTCCGCCTACATCAAAAACTGATTGATGTCTTGGTCTGATGATAAAGAGTTATCATCAGGAGCGGACGCCATAGGTTAAAACTATCTTAAAAAAAAATATGATGGTGTAGGTGAAAACGCGCTTCGTTTCGTCTCGTCCATATCGGCCGTCCATGACAAAGTGTAAAGTAGGGGACGAGGGGCTCTTACACTCGTCCCTCTTTTACTCGTCCACCCTATGCTGGTCCTAGAAGCGAATCTCGTCCGTCCTTAGTAATGGACGAACGAGGTTTATAAACTTTAGGCTCTGATGACTTAAACTCTTCCAAAAGCTAAGAATTGCGTCGTTGCGAACCAAGCCTTCTATTAACCGTTGAGCACAAGTCCCGATGAGGTAACTTCCACGGCAGTTATGGAAGTTATAATTTCCTGAATTCCTCAATAATAGGAACGGTTGATTAAATGAGTAACCGTTCCACAGAAACTATATAAGCATTCGTGAATGAAGAACAGAGGTATGAAAAACATTTTCCACAAATAAGAACTTAAGAAATATTTTCTCTAAGTTTGAGACTTTTCACTGACTTTACCATCGAAGGATTCTGGGCTAGCCTCCACTAGTCTTCTCTGATTCTGTTTAATTTTCCAGGACACAACCTTTAAGATCGACACCCAGAGATTTTCAGCCCACTGATTTCCTTAGAATCATCAAAATATATATTAAATATGTTGCTACTTGACTCAAACCCAAGTGATCTGTCCTCTTGCCAAACACCTGAGAATGTACCAACTCACCCAAATGACGTGGTGGTCAATAATAAGCCTATTTGTCAATTTGTCATCAGAGAAATTTCTGAAAAGCTGTCATATTTGATATTCCCATTAAAAAAAAAAAAAAAAAACTGTGATGTGGGTCTTCCTAATCTGCCCTAAATATCATGTCAATTTCTTTGGCTTTTTGTAAATTACACAGCTGTCACCAATCAAAGAAATTTATCTTGTTATTCCCCAGGATGGCCCTCCGATTTTCTGAGCTTAAAAAAAAAAAAAAAAAATTCTTTATATAGGCCCACAAGTTTTAACTAGTATGAAGCCCATAAATTAACTAAGCCGAGGCCATTAGGCCTCTTTTTGGGTTAAAGTTCAAATTCCTTAACTAAAAAAAAAAAAAAGGTTTCACTTGTCCATATTAGGTATTGTGCCCAAATCAAATCGAATTAAATATATTCCTCAAAAAAAAAAAAAATTAAATATAATAAAAAAATGAAGTTTTGCAATATTTATTTTTAAAAAAAGAAAGGAAAAAAGAAAGAAAGAAGGGTGCAATGCAAAACTTCTTAGTCTGAGGCCAAGTGGTCGGAAGATAAAAAAAACATGACTGTTTGTAATGGAGAATAAAAGAGTTGTTTTATTATTATTATTTTTAAGGATAATACCGCTAGGCTCGGTCAAATCGAATGTGAACGAAAAACAAGAGGGCATGTTTTTTCCATTTAGGGAATTTGAAGTGTACTCTTTGAGTGTAAGAGTAAAAGACATGATTCATGTATCTAATTCTAATGGTAGAAAATTCTATCCGGAAACTCAACTTGGATCACGGCAAAGAAAGTAAGCCCACCCATTGGTTATACCTAAAATCATCAAATGCCTTTCAGAAGTGGATATGGTCCAAAACTTTGCCGTGTATTTTCTTCCTCACTTTTTGACCCACTATTTGGCATGAGAAAATGAAGTTAGAAGCCACCCATTAGAAAAGATTGACTTAATATCATGAAGGTTTGGTTTTGTTTTGTTTTTTTTTAAGACATGATATCATTTCAAGTTTTTGGTATCTACTTTGTGATAATTGCTCTTTATCAGGAAAAAATTTCAGCTTGAACCTTATTATCTTATCCAACAACAAAAAATTTACTAGTTAAGCTAATTGAATTCCATAATATATAAAACTCGGTTAACAATGTAACGTACCGCCACTAGTAGACGTAGTTAGGTGAAATGAGACTTCCTCTGTCCCTTTGCCATGACCTAATTCTCATTTGGATTAGTCTTTGCCATTACCTTCCTTCCTAGAGTTTTGCATAAATAAAGGTGTTCTTCCAAACATAACTTGTGCTAACTGCTAAACGTGTTCTTTTCCCCTACCACGAAGATTTTAGACGGTTACTCTAGAGTAAAATATTAAAATGACAGGGAGATAAGTAAACTTATTAGTTTTTTTTTTTTATATTTTTATATTTTTTTTTATGAAGATATTAGTTTAGTTAAAAATGCTTATAGACTAACATAAGTATCGGAAAAAAAAAAAAAAAACATTTCATAAGTATACAATAACTAATACAATGATTGATGCATCTATAATATATCATATCATATACTATAGAATAAAAATTGGGATTAGAAGCTATGGTTGCGCCAAGTGGCTTTACCAAATTGTAAATTTTTTTATAGATTTCTAATCCTTTTATTATTAATATAATTAACTACACAACAACGTTTTTACACTATTAGTATTTTACTAACCGCAAGTTTCTCTTGACTTCCAAATTCTGTATTTCCATACCTTCTCTTTATCTTATTATTTTTAAATTAATTAGAAATCTTAATTTCATTATAATTTAAAATTCTACATTAGTTAGACCTCTTTCAAGTTGATATATCATCTATTTTTTTGGAGATGAGAAACTCACGCCAATATATAAATCCCCAAGACATATAGCTTGTATGCATTTTTCTTCTTTTTTAGAAAAACTTTTTTTAGGGGTTTTACATATTTTCTTCTATTTCTCAAGCTTTTTGCCGTTTTTAATTATAAAATTCAAACCGTTTGAAAACATAGTTGATTGAAGTTTGATTTTTTTGGCTTACCATTATGTTTTGATTTGGACGACTTGCACAATTACATCCTATCATTGTGGTTTGTTTAAAAGCATTTTGTTGCTTGCTTTTGTAAATATTGTATTCTGATCAAAGTTTGTACTAAATATGTAGTTGCTTGCTTTTGTAAATATTGTATTCTGATCAAAGTTTGTACTAAATATGTAGTTGCAGGTACCGTTGTCTATTCCTATTAATGCTGCAGGTATGAATTCTTGATTATTCCTAAATACTTTGTTAAATGATTGTTATTGTTGACCTCACATGAATAACTATATAAAGAATTATTTGGATTAAACTCTTCATGATTTACATATTTATTGCTAACATATCCATACATCTCACATATAGTTAAAAATTATATGTTCTAGGCTTCTACTTTTATTATATGAGAAATTTTTTTTTTTGAATTTTTAAACATCTCCTTTTATATTAGTTACATAATTATTTACCATCTTCCATTCAATTAATTTTGGACTTATATATGAATTTTTAATAGAATAACTTTACTTTACTCTTATTATCTATTTTTTATTTAATTTTAAATAAATTAATAATTTTCTTTTTTAGTTTACACATTATTCTTAATTAAATTGTTCATTGTATAGGCATAATGCTAGTATAATATAAAAGTTGGATTCTCAAACTGAAGGATGCACGCAATAGTGACATGTGTCTCATTCATAATGCAAAAAGCGACACATTTCAAACACCACGTGGTAGACAACTATTGGTACATGTCACTTATCAAACACCATATGATAGACAACTATTGACATGTGGCAATCCTTTTGCTATTTTTACCAATAAATAAAGAAACTTAAATCTCCACTATCAATTTCACCATTTAAATAATTACCCACTATAAACTCCTTAAATTGATCCGTAATGAATTAAATCATTAATCCCGTACAAGTCCTTTGGTATTACACATCAAATGAGGAAAATAAAAAAGAGTAATGCTAGAGCCTAAAGATACAAATTTTTTTACAAAATTTTTACAAACTGCTGATATGATGAGTGATTATTGGTAAGTGAAAATGTGATATTAATGGTGAGCCTAGATGAAAAATAATAAAAAGTTGGTTTTATCAACAGTTTGTAAAAATGTTATAAAATAGTTTATGACTGTACTATTACTTATATTTTTGGCATTTTCTGCCATAATTGTAACTTTGAATATTAAAGAAAAAAATTGCTAGAATTAAATACAAGTACAATACACTTGGCTTCTTTTATTACATTTCAAGTTGAGGGAAAAATAACGTATAGATAAAACTGAGTGGTATGGGAAAAAAAGAAGAAGAAGAACTTGACACATTTACGTGGAAAACAAAGTGATAGTTGAACTAATATGAGTTACAAACATGTGAAATAGTTACAGACATTAAAAAAAAGAAAAAAGACTATAGTTATAGTAATTCCGTTTGCTGTAACTCATAGCCCTAATTAATGGTTTTTGCTTTTTCTATTATCTTTTGTAACCCTAATTCTTCATTTCCTAATAATAATAATAAATAAGAACGTTATTTGATTAGCAGCTAATACTTGCACAATAATATTGGTAATGTATATTGTGACAATATATTAATACCAACTACATGTTGGATTCCATTTGTAGCAGAAAATAATCTGAGAGAGTGTTGACAAAGTTCTATATAGCTTTCTCATTAATAACATCTCATGAAGGACTAAGTATTGATAGAGCCAGCAGATGAAGAATCACAGGGATACACAAAAAACATTAGTTTACAAAAAGTTCATTACAATCTTTCTAATAAAGGTAAATTTCTTTTAGTTATAATATATATTTTTTTCATTCTTAATTGTGTTGATACCCATTTTTGATTATAAAAAAAAAAGAAGAAGAGCCCAGCAGTAATAACAAGCAACTAATTCTTCATTTCATAATCATAATAATAAATAAGAACGTTATTTGATTAGCAGCTAATACTTGCACAATAATATTGGTAATATATATTGTGACAATATATTAATACCAACTACATGTTGGATTCCATTTATAGCAGAAAATAATTTGAGAGGGTGTTGACAAAGTTCTATATAGCTTTCTCATGAATAACATCTCATGAAGGACTAAGTATTGATAGAGCCAGCAGATAGAGAATCACAGGGATGCACAAAAAAACATTAGTTTAAAAAAAGTTCATTACAATCTTTCTAATAAAGGTAAATTTCTTTTAGTTATAATATATATATTTTTTTCATTTTTAATTGTGTTGATACCCATTTTTGATAAAAAGAAAAAAGAAAAAAGAAAAAGAAAAAAGAGCCCATTAGTAATAACATGCAAAAAGGAATGAAAGAAAAGATTAGAAAGTAATAGTAGAAACAAAGGCTGTAAAAGTCCAAAAGAAAGAAAGGAAAGAAAGAAGGCCTAATGGGCCAGTCTGGCAGAAAATAGCAACAAGCAGGCCCACAAGCCTAAGAAGAGGCAAAAGTGGGACAAGTCCAATAAGCCCATACCTTTCTTCACAAAAGACGAGTATGGGTGAAGAGGATTTAGGAGTAGAACGAGGCAAAGCCAAATATCAGCGGCAAAAACATCGTGGGAAAGAAAGAAAATAAAAGCAAGAAGTAATAAGACAACCACACTATGGCTGGAGCACCACCAATCTATACCCAACCAATGCAAGGGAGGTAGGCCCATGGTCAAGGGATTCACAGAGGGAGTGGTTTGGTGGAGGGGGGAAAATGACTTATTTTCGATATCCAGGCAAGGCCTCTTTTGGGAGGTGCTTTGCTAGAAATGCATCTTTGCCCAAAATAGGTAGTAAATGGCTGAGACCACTTGATGTATGTCAGAGAGATAGGTAGAGAGAGACTCAATGTTTTACCCGTTCGAATGAGAGAGAAAGGCTCACGACAGAACCGAACAGATAATGATTTGTCGTGGAATGAGTAGTGGAAGAGAGAGAAAGTATTGGGCATGCCTAGGTGTAGTGGAGGCCCAATGGCTAGTAGGTTAGTGGGTAGCCCTGAAGAGGTGTTTACAGCAGACAAAAATAGTTGGTGAGCAATAGGGGTAAAAGAGGGAAATCCCATATGATTAACCCAGTATAAATAGGAACAGTAGCCATAAATGGAGGCAAAAGAACGACTAAGACAAGAAACAGAGAGAATTGAAAGAGAATTAAGATAGAGAAAAGAAAGAGTGAAGTAAAAGTAAAAAAGAGTCACATCATAGAAAAGTAAAAAAGAGAACATGACAGAAAAGGCATGCATCAATATGCAATCTTTTCCCTCCATTTTTCCAGCAAATCCACTCTTTGTAATCCCAACAAAATAGAAAGTAGCTATCCAGACCCATCCCCTAAAATGCACAACTTTAATAGCTTAACCCAATAGCAAGGTTGTCCAAGTTAGAGTTTGGGCTCTCTCTAGTTCACTTCCCGCGGAAGACCATCATTTTTTATTTTGCTGCACTAATTATATTAATTGCTTTTTCTGACTAAACTTTCTGCCATAAGATATTCACTTTTAAATTTATAAATGCGTACCGATATTTGCAGATTAATACCCATGTATTTATTATTGTTTGTTGTCTTTCTTTTGGAGTGCTAGTCTTGTGCATAGACTGGCCCTTTAGCAAGCTCCTGCTAGAACAGTGAGTCAGGCCCAACTCTCCAACCCACAGCAGAATGGGTCTTAGCCCAAAAGCACAAAAGGCACCTACAAACTGCATTTTTCATTAACAAAATATTTTTTAACAATCTTCCTATGGTAATCAATTATATTAGTTTCGAATCATTCTTAACTAAACTCATTCACCTATTACCTATCTTCAAATTTTACAAATCCAAATTGGGCAGGGCACGTCTATCATCTCAAGATAAGTTTAGAAAACTATGGCAAGGGTACACAAAAAACACAGTTTACGAAGAAGTTTATAGCAATCTTCTTAAGGTAAACTTCTTTCAAATATAATATTTTCCATTCATTCTTAAATAAATTGCACTTTCTATTAACAAAATGAATTTAACAATCTTCCTAAGGTAATCAATTATATTAGTTTTAAATCATTCTTAACTGAGCTCAATTACTCATTAACGTATCTTCAAATTTGTACAAATCCAAATTGGGTAGGGCATGTCCATCATCTCAAGACAAGTTCAAAAAACTAAAGGTTTTGTGCGAAGCATGAGTCAAATCTAGTATAAATAATTTAATATAATAACTCTATATATATATATATATATATATATATATATTTGTCTTGTGCTAAAAAGTTGAGACATTAAATTATAAGACATATCGTATGTGGTAAAATTTATATATGTTGCTTTAAAATCTATGACATGCAAAATTTTATTTAGATATACTCAATATTCATGGTCTCGTGTTAAGTTATTATTAGGTATTCTCGGTGTACGGTGGCATGTGCTCTCTTATTTCACATTCATGATGGACACTACTAAATAAATTTATGCATTAGTGGCTAGGTTTGGCCTAGGGGGTTAAATGAACCCCCTGACTTGGTAAAAAAAAAGAGAGGCTAAAATGCAAATTGCACCCTTTATGTTTGATTGAAATTCATTTTAGTCTTCTAGCTTTACTTTAAGTTTCAAATCATTCTGTCCAATTTTGTTGAAAGTTTTCTATTTAAAAATATATTACTTTCACACGAAACAAATCTATAAAATTAATAAAAATATGAGATAGTAACATAAGATAAGAAGGAGATTGAAATGAGAAGAACTTAGGGTTTGTATTTTATTTAGTAGGAGGGGCAAAAAAATGAACAACAAAATTTTATAATATATATTTAATATATATATATATATATATATGGGTCGGGTCATGTTAAGCGGATTTATGAATCTTATGTCCCGAACCCAACCTGACTCATTGTAAAAAAAAAAAATCACAACCCAACCCAATCCACCAACCCCTAAAAACTGACCTACCCGGCGGGTTGAGTTGAATTAGGTTTATTATGGCGGGTTGGCTACACAACCATATATACATATATAACACACCATTTTGAGGAAAAAAATAATTTAACCTAAAAGAAGGGTGTCACTAAATTTTATGTTTTGAAAATGATTTTGTTTTGTTTATATGTTTATTTACATTTTATTATTTTTATTTTATAAATTTAAGATGTAAAAACTCACATAATATATATATTTTAAATCTGTTATATATATTGGGCTTTCCATCTTTATGAAAACACATAATGAATAGTTTACATGATGAAGATCATCCAGCATCAGCTATAGAGTTTGTTTCTAATGGGTGATGTTTGGTTTTATAGTTACACTTTTCACGGAAAACGAGTGTGTAAATTCAGAATTGTAACTGAGTTTAATTTCAAAACAAACAAGTACAAAGGAATTAAAATCAACCGAAATAATTTTGAGCCCAGAGGTGGAGATAATTCTGTACCATAATCAAACCTTCAAAAGCCAATTCTACACCAACCAAAGAAACAACAGACACATCACTAGGTTTAGTGCAATAACTTTTAGTTTAAAAGTTATAATAAGTTTCAATCTGTTTTGGAACGTCTCTTAAAGACAATAGTTTCAATTTTTGCAATTATCTCAATTTTGCTATTTTTGGTGAAATATACTATTTTGCCACATAATTACGTGATTAGTGCAAATTAGAGTTTCTGGGCGTTTTCCAAGCCGCCCTAGTTTGTTTGTTTTTTATTTATTTATTTTATATATTATTAAAATGTATTGTTGCCTCCATGGCAATTAAGTTATCAGATTAATAAAAAAAAATATACTGTCTATTGCTCCTTTATGGTGGATTCCAAAAACCCATCACTTTATGGATTCAAAGGACCCTTCGTGAATTTGAGGTTTTCATTAAGAAGCTAATATATTTAGTTTCTTTTCATTCAAAAAGCAATGTATTTGTTTTTTTTCTTTAACTTCTGCGACATCGTACAAGTAAAAAGACAAATAAATATTATGTTGTCCTATTTCATAATGTCAATCATGGATAATTTACTTTTGGGTTGTGTTAACGGTAAAGTAAGTTGTCCGTTAACACACCACTTTATGTCAGAATTTGTGTCAGTCACCCAGCTTTATAACAATATTTTGCCAGCTTTATAGGTTTTAGGGTTAGCTTTATACAATTTCTCTAATTTTTTATTAAATGGGACCTATATTATTTTAACCTTAACAAGTACTTGTTAATATTTGCCTTTACTTTTTCTTGATTAAAGTCAGATCCAGACCCAGTCAGCTAGTTCATGCATAATTTCTTCTTGCAACCTATGTTCAACAGAAGTATAGCTCAGCTGTGTCCTTGATTCAATTGAGAGTTGTTAATGTATACGACCATGCCATATATTGATCGAGGTTGTAGTAAATCCACAAAATGTTTTTGTGCAGATCAATTCAACCACAATGGAAATCAACATTTGGGACCAAAATCCTCCTTCCTCTTAGTAGGATATTTTACATTGCTGTAAATTAAGGAGGGAACAACAGTTCCTTATCTTTGTATAAAGCTTGCTGTTGTGATACTTTTTTCCACAAACCTATCTGGTCCTTATTACCAAACTCAACTGATCAACATTCCAAAATTCCTGAAGTGTGACCCTATCTAAAGCATAACGAAAAATATACTGCAACAATATTAGGGAATAAAAAACTCTGCTTTGATGTTTAGATTTGCATCTTCAAAGAAATCCAGAGCAATAAAATTCAATCATATCAATTTGTTTATAGTGCAGAAGGGAACAACAGGGATGCATTTGTTCCTCCAAATGCATCTAATTGGCGATTTCTTTGAAGCAGTCAAAGGCAGGACAGCATCTTTAAATATGGGATCTTGATTAGCAAGATTAAGTGTTGAAACACCATTGCAAGCTCAATACGGCTGAAAGATGTACAATTTGGGGAAATTTGTCTTGTTTCATTATTAGTCATTTGGTGTATGGCTTAAAAAAAAAAAAAAAAAAAAAAAAAAAAACAGCATCAATAGCACCAGCTGCTATTGCACCCTGAAAGTTACTATAATCACATAAAAACCACCCAAAAGAAGAAAAGAAAAGTCAATACGTAAGAACACCAAGCAATAATAAACTTATATGCATTTGTATACCAGTCACTGTAAAAGCAATATTAAAAAATTAAAAAAATCTCAGATGGACTGCAGGTGAGGCTGCGAAAGCCCACCAAATTTGTTGAACTTTAAATAGAAAATACATACATTTAGGCAAAAACTTCCCTGAGAAAAATCATCACAAGCTTAAACAAAGTCTTAAAAAGTGAGCTGGAAAGTATTAAAAAACACAAAGACTCGTATAAGACTGAAGGTTTCCCACATCTTCTACAATCATCTCGATCCAAAGAATTAACGTCACTCCTGACACAACGTTTGATGTCGCTCCAATGGAACGGGGTTAATTGCATTTGCCTAGCTTGGTCATTCCATCTTGTAAGAGCATCAAAAATTGTGGTAAGGAGGAGAGAATTGTGTTTACTAATCTGGTTTGTGTGAAATGGAAGGGGTTTGGGATGGGTGGGTGTGTTTTTTAAGCTGGATTGATCTGGGCATAACTTGGGCTACACATGATGGATTTCAGTGAGGTTTATTGCATCTTGTAGGAAATTATATAAGCTTTTTGATGAGTATTTGTGTGTGTCATGGGGATTTTTCGTTTGGGAGAAATTTGGTCTTGTAATTCCACTGACAAGGAAAATGAAAATCACTACTACATGCATGCAACACGGCAATCTCTTCCCTTACTTTTATAATTTAGACGCAAATTATATTATATTTGTGGTACCCTAAGAATATCTATTAAATAGTAAATACCCAAAACATCAAGCATTAATTTACATAAAAAGGCTTTTCACCTATAACTATCAAAAAAATTATCATTTTCTGAATAAAAATTCTATTAAAGTCATTCTATGGCTACATATATATTTTAAATTGGATTGGATAAGCGTATTAACCACAACAAATATATTTACTGTTTTTTTTTTCCTTCCTCGTAACTATAAATATTTCACAAACCATGTGGGAATAAATGAAAATTCCTAGAGCAAAAACATGTTGTGAACATCACATCAAGCTATATTTTTTAGCGTCTCAAAACACTACTTTATCTATTTTAATATAACACTTTACAAAACACCTAATATCAATGATTTTATTTTAGCATTTAATATAATAAAATAATATATCTAACATAAGAAATAACAACCACAACCACTAAATTTGCTTTGTTTAACTTTTGTGGAATAAAATATTAATTTTTATTTTTAACTTTGTGTTACATTAAGTTGTCAAAGATGACAACTTACTGTAACTTCATTGCTATTTTTTTTTTTAACTATAGCATCTTTGTTGTAGCATGCATTTTGATGGTTTTGTTGCTAAAATAGCTTTTTAGCATTTATAAAGGTGTGAATGCTTTGCGTCCTTAACTATTCAAGATTAATTAAATTAATTGCATAATTTCAATATTATAAATTTACCACTGTGCACACTTGACTCGATGGTCACTCCACAAGGGTGTGGGGGGCAAGGGTCGGGGTTCAAGTCTCTAAGAGGGAGGTTCACACACATATACACTTATATTAGGTTAGAATAAAATTTTTATCTTGTATCAAATAAATAAATTTTATAAATTTTAAATGCTAAATTAGTGAAAACCAACTTTCCGTAAAAAAGAAAAAAAAAAGAGTTAAATCAAGCTTTCTCCCCCAAGGAAATTTGTAAAAAAAAAAAAAATTATTATTTTCTCCGATATCATAAGTAAGAATTAAAAAAAATAAAAATTAGTATTCTCAAACGAATGAATTTTAAGAATCACAAAATTTATTATTTGCTAGAAAATAGATTTATGAAACTAGGGGCATCATAGTAGCACACCTGGATTATGCTACCCACTTAATTCAAAAGCTCATACCAACAAAAAAATCTTACACTTTACCTCCCTCATTCTCTTAAAGCAAACATTGAACCTCTTTACTCTGAATTGGTATGAAGTTGTTAATAATATTAGTTCATCTAAAAATAGACTTGCATGTGTAAACAAGTATACGTGTTTATATTTTTAGGGAGAGGAAAAAAAATACCAAATCTAAACTTGGAGGTACCTCTTCGATTCTTTGTGTAGACGACGATTTAGTGATTTCCGATGTACTGCTTATACCATTCACGTAAACAACGTCCATATTTATCGAGTCTCCAATTTCTCTGTTTTGTAATGTTTATCGTGGCAATGCTTGAGGCCACGACTAGCCATATGATACACTGGGTCATCTTTATGCGGGTATTTATCAACAGTCTCTATAACTATCCACAATACAACTTAGAAGGCGTATCTTTTTTTCTCTTTCAAATTGATATTCACATTTTTCGATCTGTCCAGCCAAGCAAAAATGAAATGCACTTTTCTCTGTATCAAGCTGAGAGGGATGATGAAAGGGGATTGGAAATGAAGAGAGATAGGAATGTGCAGAAACAAGGTCATTAGCATGTACTTTCACTACAATAAAAATAATAACATATATCATCACTATCATAGGTTTTCTCATAAATTTCCTAACCAATGATGCTTTCCTATTTTAAAAATTTACCTATTTCGAAGTTAAATTCAGAAATATAAGTAGGAGTTAATGCATATGCTTATACATAGAATTGCATGGTGTGATACATTTAATATAAAGATAATTTAATTTATTATTAAAATGTTTTTTTTTCCCCAAAGAAATGTGGTTTAAGAATTGTGACTTTTGAAAGTATACAAAATAAATAATGTCTTTTGTCTATGTTCACAAGGTTTCATTGTAGTTTTAATGACTTTTGGAAGTATGATAATAAGAATTGTGACATTACACAAGAATTCAAGAGTTGAGCATATGGGTAAGAATGTATAATCCAATGGTCATAATTTGTTAAATCAATGCATTTATTTTAAAGGTTTTGAAAAATAATTTTGGTTTTAAATTATGATAAACAAGTTGTATAAGTTTAAATCTTGGTACTATTTGTTGATGAATATACAACATCTATGGTAAGGCTGGAATGATTTGGATACGCCTCCAAAAGACATCTACCCCTATATTATGCATTTGTCCAATAAATTTATGTTTTTGTGAACTACTGACAAAGCCAGGAGTGTCATGACTCATGAGGCTGACTCCAAAAAGGAGGGGATCCAAAAAAAGAAAAAAACAGAAAAAAAAGAAAAAAAAGAGAGATAGAAAAAAGATAGAGAGAATAGCTTGTAATAGGCTGAGCTTCCATCTTTGTACCTTGTCTAAGGCAGTAAGGCCTATTTATGAGTGAATCTTGTTCATTTCAATCGCGCTAGTTTTTAATCTTTCTGTCCGATCTCCCCACTGGAAATTATTTTCCCTTTTCTAACAAATTAGTTGTGTTGATCTTGATCACCCGACGAGCCCTTCTTTTTTGGTGTTTTTGACCCCCCACATAAGTCATTGTCCTTTCATATTGATCGTAGGAATCTGCCGAAGAGAATTTCCAAGTGCACCGTGTATACCGTGAGGCTAATTTATGTGTAAATTATTAAACCAATCGCATGTATAGGAAGCCTTTCTTACCTTTGATGATGCAGAATTTTCTATTTATCATTCTAGTGTTTTTTACAAAAAGTTTATGCAAACATTATATTAGAGCAGGAGACATATGAGGGAACAATAAGGATCCACAGTCACTCCTTTAACAACATATTCACATACTGAATGTTCAAATAGCGTTAAAAACACTATGAACGTTTAGACCCTCAAATATAAATTATCAATTCAAGCTTATTATCAAACAATAAATGTGCGGAACATGAACATAAGCTAATAACAGAATTGATAAACAATTTAAACCAATTAAAGTCACATTCACAACGGAAATTAAATGGCAAAGGTTAAGGGAAGAGAGATGCAAACACAAGGACAACACAATAATGTGTTATAGAAGATAAAACCGAAACTCTTGGCGTAAAACCTTTTAGCTGCCCTCCAAGCAGTAAATAATCCACTAAAGAATGTAGTTGGGATACATGAACAGCAGAAGACCTTCCAAGCCTAATCTATCCAGTGTACCTAAGCCCTCCAAGTTTCTTGCTCCAATGAGGTTATGCTGAACTTATTTCTTCTTTAGCTTACCGGATTCTGCTATAACCCATAGCATCAACCAATAGTCATTGGTCCCTTCCTAACTGCTTCCTAAAGCACCAAAAAATATTCTCACAGATATGGGTATAGTGAGAAAAGGATTTGGGTAAGAACCTCTCAAGGATGTAACAATGGAGAGGGTGAGAGTAGAGGAATTTGAAGAGTCTCTATGTGAAGTTGTGGATGAATCAATCTTGTTTTTTTTTAGGATTTTTCTCTCAAAATTCTCTTTGGAAGCTCTCTACATTTCGTGGGTATAAAGGGTATTTATACTAGGGTGAGAATGGAATGCGAAGAGTCAGGTTTTTCAAAACAGAGCTGGTTGGCGGCTTGGCCTAGTGACTTGACTGAGTCGCGAGTTCAAGCCGCGAGATAACAGCATGGCTAGGCTGGACTTTTTGTTTTGTAGTGCTCTAGCTGGCGTGACTATTCATCTTCTCGCACGCTTCACTTGTGTGCTGTAGTTGGCGGCTTGCCAGTTGCGAGTCACTCGCGAGTCCCAGCCGCGAGTCTCTGCATCATTGCACAATCTTAAGCATTTCTTTATACTCTCTCACTCACTACCCTTATATGATTCCCACCTAAATACAGAGTTACTAATTGCTAAATTACAAGTAAATTTGGCACGAAATAAACCCAACAAGATGGTTGATTAAATTCAATCTTACAATCTGCTATTCCATGACAAAACCCTACAACAAACTCTAGACTTAACTCATGAGTTGGGAACAGTTGATCAAAACTCACTCACACCTAACTCTAGAATCTGTGAAACTTTTGAATCATAAGAACAAGTATCTCCTAAAACACAACAACACAGTATGATCATTGTAAGCAGAAAACTTGTAATGCATATGGAGCAAGCACAATGCGATCAAGTAAAATGGAAATAAGAAATAGACCATGGCTTGACCAATCAGGAACAATCACTATACATAGTGATCACAATGCTTATTCACACACAAAATGAACATCCGGACATGCAAGCTAATAAGCTCAATTGCAAAGTATCCTTTGCATGTCCAACACTCAACCAGTGCAACAACTCAAGGTAATTGCATTAAGGATAAAAATCCAACAAAAGGCATAAGAGTGATGTACTTAAAGAAAATGCATGACATTTAACAGCAAGTACTTAAGCTACAAAGTATAGGTACATATAACCTTAAAAGCTTACAAAAGCAACAAGTACAAACCCTTAACACATATAAAAAAAATCTTAAGTATTAATAAACCAAAGTTTCACAGTCAAACAAAACATGAGTTTTAAACCTTTAAACCAAAACTTTAACCACATTGTATCAAACCCATAGTGAGAGCATTAACTAAACATAATACCATAAGAGACATAAAGTAAAACTGAAACATAAACTGAATAAACACTGTTTATGGCATGCTCCCCCCAAAATGGCACTCCTCCTCAAGAGCTGCCCCTTAAAAATTCTCCCCCTTTTTGACTGGAATGGCCAAAGGGTCACTGCTAGGTGTTGATACTGTCAAACTTGGCTGAAAGTACGTTGAGCTGATCTTGAATTGCTGCCATCCTGTCAGTATGCTCATTTTGAACCTCTCTGAGTCCATCAATCCTCTCCAGGATGATCTGAAATGCATCTGGAGGTACAACTGATGAAGTTGAAGCTCTGCTCCTCTTGCCTCTGCTTCTGGGTGTAGATGTCTGTCCTGCAGCCTCTGCTTCAGTTTCCATTGGATCACCTTCTCCTTGGTCACCCTCCTCTTTGTCACCTGGAAGACAAACTTGTATCCTTGTGATGGTTTGTTTGTTTATGGCTGATAGTGGAGTCATGAGACTGATATCTTGAGGGATTGTAACACCTTTTGCTCTGAAAAGTCTCATGAGAAGGCTAGGAAAGATCAGCTTGGGTCTAGAGGTGGTTCTAGTCTTATCCACAATTGTGTCAAATATGTGAGAGCTGATGTCAATGAAAGTTTTCTCCTTGAGCTCCATAAGGAAGATAGCTCTGGCATTGGTGATTGTGGTCAGCTTCCTTATTGGATACAAGTTGAACATCATGATGGTAGTCAAACATCTCATGTCAACAAGGAAGGCATTAGTGTTGAGACATCTCTCCTCTTTAACACCACCAATCCGATTCTGAACAGTTTCTATAGATAGCATCTTGTCTTTGTAATTGGTGAAATCATGATCCTCTAAACCTTCAAGCCCTAGAACCTCATCAATATCATGTGCATCTATGGTGAACTCATGTCCTCTGATCCTGCAATTCAGCTCATCCTCCTTTATAACAACATTTGCACAGAATTCCCTTATTAAAGGCTCACAAACTGCAGGTAGATCACTCAACAACTTATCCCATCCTCTGCCCTCAAAACAGTTTGGAATGAAAGTATCCTTCAAGTCCCTTAAGTCCACAAACCTTTCCTGGATAATTGTTCACTTCATGAAAGAATCTTTGTATCTCTCAAAGTGATGAATAGACCTAAACAGATTATGGTCCATTTTCAATCTTTTGTCAGCCTTTTTAGCAGGAGTCTTCTTCTTTGTAGGTGTGGGAGCCATCTGTAAACAAGTAGAAGAGGCCACAACATAACACAATAGGTGGAAATTCACATGTATTAGTAACAAGTTAGTTACATAGGGAGTAACTGAGTGTCAAGACAGCATATAGACCAAGTACATTAGAGAATTAGAGAAAAATAGTTCATATCAAAAACCAACAACTCAATCAGGTACAGTCTGTATTGATGTAGACTGCAACAAGTAGAAATCAACTCTATTTGGACAGTGTAAACCACATTCAGTCAAAAATAGGCATATGTCACCGAGACATAACTAACTAAATATGAAATATTCAAGATAAACCCTAAGGACAGAAGAGCACACAATATAGCAACACAAATTCAAGACATCATAAACCCAACAATCAAAAGCCTCAGTCAATTTGAAACAACCATACTCACACTCAGGGTAAATCACAGAGGGCCCCAAATACATATATCTTATGGGTATGTAAAGATTCAAACAGCAAAGATCAGAAAGCACATTAGCTCAATGAGACTTAATCATGATAGCAAACATATTCAGCAGTCTATCAGTGAACCCAACCAACCCCAACCAACCAAACCCAACATTTTAAGCAAAACTCATGTTCGAACATTACAAAACACACACACTTAACAAAAACTCACAAAATGGACAAAATACACTCATAAACATGCAAAATAGAGTGAGAAAATAGAAACCCATACCTTTTTCGTGGAGAACGAGGTTGGAGAGAAGATCAACAATGGAGGTTTGGGTTGAGTGCACGATGTGTTTGGGAGAGGGTTGAAATGGGGAAGACAATGAACAGTCATAAAAGTTAGAGGGAAAAACTGAAAAATTTTAAAAACTGCTTTTAAAACGCAAAACACATGTTTTTTGTGACTGGGTTAAGCTGCGTGTAAGTCGCAAGGGCCAACCGCCAGAACACTTATGACAAAAATTTTGAAAAATTTTTCTAAGTGTTTTTCGTGACTGGAAGGTCTACCCGCGAGAGAGTCGCGAAGGGAGCCGTGAAAATCTCTGTGTACTCCTCGCGATTGGACCTTCCACCAGCGAACAAGTCGCCACATTGAGTTGCGAAAATCATAAAAACTCAAATTTTGAAAAATATTCTAAGTATTTTTCGCTACTAGGGCATTTACCCGCCAGTGAGTCACGAAAACCTTCTGAGTAAAGTTCGCGACTGGGGCATGCGGCTGGACCAACCCGCGACTGAGTCGCCAGAACAGGGTAACACTGTTTTTGAAATTTTGACAACTTTTGTAAAAACAAAATACTTTCCAAAAACATCTAAAACACTCAAAAATATTTTTGTGTTTGATCAATAAAGATTGAGCATGTGAAAACACATTTAATCAAGTACAATCACACAAATAAATATGGCATTCATTGAACATAGACATGTGTGATGTGTGTGGATATCACAAATGAGATAGTTCTCAGTCTAATGTGAAACTTCAATGATTAATTCAATCAAGGCATACACAACTAGCACTAGATAATGTGACCCATCTCAATTATAGAAATATGCATATATGACCTCCCACATAAACTTGATAACATAGCTTTGAAGCTTTTCATTTGGCTCCATATACATCATAACATTTGATCTTTTTGAATCAAAACATCTCATTGTGAGATTAATGCCTAAAATTTTTTATATTTCAATTTGATAAGATAGCCTTTGGCTTTTTTAGCATCATACAATTTATTTTTGGCCGCTTTCGCTTTTTCCTAGTCAAATACTAGTATGTGCGACAGGCTTTTGTAGCTCAATATCTCTTTTCATTTGGAGATTTACATTTAGTGAGTTCTTTAAGCAAATATAATAAAATAAAAAGTGGGAAGATATATAGGCACAAGTCTATGCATGTCTCAAGATGAACAAAATCATTCACTAATCATTCATGACAAGGTTGAAGATCTATTTACAACAGTCACATAGATTTCAAGATTTCTTCCACAATGATATGAGTGCATAAGGAACAAGATAGGCTCGTAGATGCACAAAGCCATTAGTACAAAAGTACAAGGCAAAACATGTTTTGAGGCAAAAACTCAACAAAGTTGATCAAACTTTTTGGATTTTCTACTTTTTATGTGTTTTTTTGACATAAAAGTATGAAAAGATTGATCAAAAACAACAATGTAAAAACATTTAAAAGGTAACAAATAAACAGCCAAACACTTTTCAACTCAAACAAGCAAAAAGCATACAGCCAAGCATATTCACAAAGCATAGGAAGTATTAATGCATGAACATGTTGTAATGCTTATGCATGAGTACCCCTCTTCACCCACACGTCACGTGCATTTGGGGTGATATCCCTATAGGATTGGGTACAAGAGTTAGGACTTTCAAACCTTCTAGTGAAGCTCTCCAAGCAAGTGGTGAATGCACCAATCATCTTCATTATGTCCATCACACCAGGATCACCATTTCGACCTTTTGATGACTCAACAGCCCGAGTCCTCTTGTCATTTCTTGGTCCTCTTGACCTTTGATCAGATGCATTCTTCAATGCTCTAAGCTTATGGCAATTCGGTTTGGTATGTCCTTGTAATCCGCAATGGTGACAGAAATGATTTGTTCTAGGATCCTGTTGTGATCTTGGAAGTGATCTCCCTCTAAATTCACGTCTGGCTTCTGATTGATTAGGGAACTTATTTAACACCTGTTGATCAGCCACATTCTTCTTCTTTTCAACCTTAACTTTCTCAGGAATAGAGTCAGCCACTACAGGTTCTTTGGCTTGCACAAACTTCACTTCTTTGGTGACACTGGCCGATGAGCTACTCCCTCTGGTATATCCCAACTCGGACTTGTCTGAGAAATGTTTTTGAGATGAAATAACATCATCTAGCTTCTTGGTGGAGACCCTCTCTATTTTGGCATTTGCTTGCACTACCTCTTATTCAAGAAATCTCACTTTTGTGTAAGCCTCTGACAGCTCTCCATTCAGCCTTTCTATCTCACACTTGGCCTCCTTATGTCACACTAGGAGACTTCGATAGTCCTCCTCTGCTTTCTTCATCTTCTTCACAGCCGCCTTGGCCACCCTTGTGTACTTTCCCGACTTCTCAAGAAGTGAGTTGTAGTTCTTTTGGAGACCGGCTGTGCTTTTGTCTTCTTTAGCATCTGATTCTTCAACAACTCCCATTGATTCTTCATCACTATGCTCCCCAAGCTCTTGTACAAGCAAATTCAAGTCCTCCGAAGACTCAACATGAGCAATAGTCATAAAAGCAGAGTAATTCTCTTCTCCGTCACAGCTTTCCTCAGAATCAGAATTGGATGAATCCGAGTCACTAAGAGTTGTGGCATACACCTTGCCCTTCGATTTCAAATAATTGGGACATTCCTTTTTGAAGTGTTCATGCCCGTTGCACTCGAAGCAAGTGATTCCTTGTGAAGATTGGTATTCCTTTCCATCTTTCTTCTTGAATTCCTTTCTCTCCTTTCCAAAACTTTGGAATTTCCCTTTATCACCAAATTTTCCATTGTTCTTGAATTTCAAGAATTTTCAGAAATTCTTTGCCAAATATGCCACATCTTTATCAACAATATCCTCATCCGAAGAGTCGTGAGCTTCGACCCTTTCATTAATTGTCTTAAGAGCAAGAGATTTGCTCTTCCTTTGTGTGGGCAATGACAATTCATAGGTCTGAAGTGAGCCTATCAGTTCTTGGACTTTGATATCATAAGGTCCTTGCTCTCTTCTATCGCTGTCACCTTGGCACGGAAGCTCTCTGGCAACAAACGCATAATTTTCCTCACAACTTTAGAGTCCTCCGTTTTCTACCCCAAAATTGAACTTGCCGACGACCACTTCGTTCAACTTGCTATAGAAAGAGTCAAAGGACTCATCCTTACTCATTTTGAGCTCCTCAAACCGAGTGGTCAGCATCTGCAGCTTGGTGTCCTTTACTTTCTTCGTTCCTTCATAAGTTGTCTCTAGTATTTCCCATGCCTCATTGGCAACAGTAATGTGTGAAATCCTGTGAAATTCTTTTGGAGAAACACAAAAAAAAATGGCATTCAAGGCTTTACTGTTAGCGTTAGCTGCCACAAGAGTTGCCTTATCCCAAGTGGATTTAGCAGCCTCCGGCCTAGATCAACTTACTTCTACAGCATCCCAAACATTATCGTCAATAGAACACAAGAATGCCCTCATTCGGACTTTCCAAAAAGCATAGTTGTTACCATCAAAAAATGATGGAACATTTAAAGATTGAGACCGGTCCATCTCAATACGTGGTCAAAAATCGCACTAAGGTGTTTAAACTACAAAGAGTGCACCCGCTCTGATACCAATTGAATGTTCAAATAGCGTTGAAAACACTATGAACGTTTAGATCCCCAAATACAAATTATCAATTCAAGCTTATTATCAAACAATAAATGTGCAGAACACGAACATAAGCTAATAACAGAATTGATAAACAATCTAAACCAATTAAAATCACATCCACTGCAGAAATTAAATGGCAAAAGTTAAGGGAAGAGAGATGCAAACACAAGGACAACACAACGATGTGTTATCGAAGAGGAAACCGAAGCCCTCGGCGTAAAACCTCTCCGCCGCCCTCCAAGCGGTAAATAATCCACTAAAGAATGTAG
Source organism: Quercus ilex subsp. ballota (assembly GCA_032727855.1). Classification (NCBI taxonomy): domain Eukaryota; kingdom Viridiplantae; phylum Streptophyta; class Magnoliopsida; order Fagales; family Fagaceae; genus Quercus; species Quercus ilex. The sequence continues at coordinate 35,480,856 of CM064909.1, forward strand.
TTGGGATACATGAACAGCAGAAGACCCTCCAAGCCTAATCTACCCTGTGTACCTAAGCCCTCTAAGTTTCTTGCTCCAACGAGGTTACGCTAACCTATTTCTTTTTTAGGTTATCGGATTCCGCTATAGCCCATAGCATCAACCAATAGTCATTGGTCCCTTCCTAACTGCTTTCCAAAGCACCAAAAAACCTTCTCACAGATATGTGTATGGTGAGAAAATGATTTGGGTAAGAACCTCTCAAGAATGTAACAATAAAGAGGGTGAGAGTAGGGGAATTTGAAGAGTCTCTATGTGAAGATTGTGGATGAATCAATCTTGTTTTTCTCTAGGATTTCTCTCTCAAAATTCTCTCTAGAAGCTCTCTACATTTCGTGGGTATAAGGGGTATTTATATTAGGGTAAGAATGGAATGCGAAGAGTCAGGTTTTTCAAAACAGAGTTGGTTGGCGGCTTGGTCTCACGACTTGATTGAGCCGCGAGTTCAAGCCGTGAGATAACAAAACGGCTAGGTTGGACTTTTTGTCCTATAGTGCTCCAGCTAGCGTGACTGTTCATCTTCTCGCACGCTTCACTCATGTGCTGCAGTTGGCGGCTTGCCAGTCGCGAGTCACCCATGAGTCCCAGCTGCGAGTCTCTGCATCCTTACACAATCTTGAGCATTTCTTCACACTCTCTCACTCACTACCCTTACATGATTCCCACTTAAATACAAGGTTACTAATTGCTAAATTACAAGTAAATTTGGTACAGAATAAAGCCAACAAGATAGTTGATTAAATTCAACCTTGCACATATAGTTGCAAAATGAAAAACCAAAATTAAAAGGTTTAATTAATCAAAAAAACAAAAATATGTTGTAAACATATTTGCTTGAGACACCTTAGGAAATTGCAAATATACAAACTACTAATAAGTGAGCCGCTTAACCCCAACAAAAACATACAGGGTTCAACTAATTGGCTTATGAGTGTTAACTCTACAAAAATCGGTGAAAGCCAATCCTCTCTGTCGTAGGAGATTGCACTTGGTAGGGTTCCTCCATTTGTATTGATCCTTGAAATATAAAATTAAAGAGCATATTATATAACATTCTTAAATAAGCAATTTTTTTAGCAATTGTACCAAAGCCTATTATTGCTTTATGAATAATCCATTATAGGGCATACGCTAAGTCGCTAAGTACATTACTCCTTTCAAACTTTGCGAGGAGTTAGGCTTATTTACAAACTCAGCACTAAAATCACTTGTGGTGTTTTAATAAACCACATCAGTGATACAAATCATTTTGCATCTAATGACAAATCTAAACCCATTTTCTTTTTCTTGGAAGAGGGAAGACCCCAATTGAACCAAATCAAAGCCGAATCTAACTAACCACATCTCTTTTTCTTTTTCTTTTATTTATTTTTTTTCACTCAACAAACAATTAAATCCAACAAAACCCAACCTGCCAGAACAAATTAGATGAAGACGAAGTGCTTATCAGGAAATTTAATAAATAAATAAATAAATGAATAAAGTGGGGTTGAAGAAGAACCATCAGGTGAGGTAGCTACGATCACCTAGCTTGGTCATTCCGTCTTGCAAGAGCATCAAACCATCAAGTTAATTAGGAGGAGAGAGTTGTGTTTACTTACTCGTTACTAGTAATTTGGTTTGTGTAAGAGGATGTGTGAAATGGAAGGGGTTTGGGATGGGTGGGTGTGCCTTTTAAGTTGGATTGATCTGGGCATAACTTGGGCTACACTTGATGGATTTTAGTGAGGTTTATTGCATCTTGTAGGAAATTATACAAGCTTTTTGATGAGTATTTATGCGTGTCATGGGGATTTTTCATTTGGGAGAAATTAGGTTTTGAAAGTTCCAATGATAAGGAAAATGAAAATCTCTACTACATGAATGCAACACTGCAATCTCTTCCTCTACTTTTATAATTTAGACACAATTTTAATTATATTTGTGATACCCCTTAGATTACCTATTAAATACCCAAAACATCAACTAATAATGTATATAAAAGGTTTTTCATTACCCTATAACTATTAAAATTATCATTTACTAAATAAAAAATATATATTAAAGTCATTCTAAGGACACATTCAATCTGGAGTGGATAAGCGTATTAACCACAAAAAATATATTCAATTTTTTTTTCTTCTTCCCCGTAACTATAAATATTTCAAAAACCATATGGGAATAAATAAAAATTCTTAAAGAAACAAAATTATGCACTAAGCATCCTTGGCTATTTAAAATTAATTAAATTAATCAAACAATTTCAATATTATAAATTCTAAATGCTAGATTAAAGAAAACCAACTTGCCATTGAAAAATTTTAGTTAATCAAGCTTTCTTCCCAATGCAATTTGTAAAAAAAAATTTATAATTTTCTCCGATATCATAAGTAGGAATTAAAAATTAAAAATATTTTTCTCAAATAAATGAATTTTAAGAATCATGAAATTTACTTATTTCCTAGAAAATAGATATATGAAACCAAGGGCATATAAGCACACCTAGATTATGCTACCCACTTAATTCACAACCTTATACCAATAAAAAAAAAAAAACACTTACAATATTAGTCCATCTAAAAATAGATTTTCATGTGTAAACAAGTATGGGTGTATTTATATATATATATATATATATATATATTTTAGAGAGGTCATAAACAAATTACCAAACCTAAAATTGGAGGTAGCTCTTGGATTCTTTGTGTAAACGAGAATTTAGTAACCTCCAATATAATATTTAGGGGGGGAAAATGATTGTAAATATTATTAAAATAATATATATATATATATATATATATATTAATTTGTAGCTAAATAATGAATTTTATTGAATAGAAGAGTGAGGTCTGCCTAGCCATCATCCATCTCTACCTCCAAGATATGGGTAGAAAAATTGGAGATGGGAAGGGCCTCAAAACTAGGGCTGTAAGTGAGCTGGACTTAGTTAAGTAATGAGTGTTCAAGTTTGACTCGACAACGAATGTAAAATGTTCAAACTCCGTTTGAACTTGAACCAAGCCTATAAACAATGGTGGCTTTAAGAATTTTTTTCATGGGTGTCATTAAGAAACTTAAATTAAATAAAATCTAATAATAAAAAAAGAACTTCATTATAAGGAGTTATAGACACACACACACACAAAAATTGGCAGTACATGAAATTTTACAATTTTCATTTATAAATTTTCATATTTTGAAATCGGTATATGATAGTTCATTATTAGTTGCTGAATCTCAACTCATCTCTTCACTCTATCTGACTATCTTAGTGTCTTTGACTTTAAGAGTAAAGAGTGAGTATTTGTTAGTTATGAGCAGTGTTATTAAACCCAGCCTGGCCCGGTGGGTTGGATCGGTGACCTAGTGGCCCGGTGCATAGATCGAGCCAGGTGATCAATTGGATTAGAACAGTACATGACCCAATCAAAACTAGTGTAACTTGGTGGGTTTTAAGCAACCCGTGTGATCCGGCTAGGTTTTATTAACCCAGCCAGGTTTGTGAGTTGTGTAAAATTACATTGAGAGGTCCACTTTATTGACTCTTTTATTATTTAAATGTGTGATAATATCGTAATTTAAACAAGAGTTTGAGATTTTCCTTTTTATTTATTTAATATAAATAATTTTGAGACATGTAACAAGATTTTATTTAGTAAAGACTTTGTTCCAATCTTATGACATTGGTTTATTTTCCTTGTGAATTTTATAAAATTTCTAATGCTATTGCTTATAAAACATTGATTTTGAATTATAATAGCGAGTTTAGTTTAGGCATATGCCTTTTTTTTTATTTTAATTTACATATTCAACTTATGATTTCTTAAACTTAATTTTTTATATATTTAATTTTTAAATTTTTTTTATTTGACCCCACAATTTGACTGATGATCCACTAGTTGAACTAGTGACCCAGCTCATAGACCAGGTCAACATCTGGTCTAGGTTTAATAACTATGGTTATGAGTGTCTATCTCTTTATTATAAATTTATATATGTATGTATGTATGTGTGTGTGTGCGCGCGCGCGCGTGCATGCGTGTGTAATATGTGCATTATTATTTGTGTAAATTGTGATGTGTGTGAATGTGTGCATGTCTATTATAAATATAATATAACTTTACATAATTTAATACAGAGGTTTTGTTGTATGTGTGTATATTGTTATCATATTATAATAACTTTTTATTATAAAGTTAGTGATACAAGACAAAAAAAAAGAAGGTATAGCTAGTGATTGTTCAAGTATTTGATTGGTATGATAGACACCTAGTATATTATTTATGTATGAATGAGTATGGCTGTGTGAGTTAATAATTAATACAGTGCAAGTGGGTTGAGTTTTATCATTTAGCTTAAAATATTTTCATAAAAACAATGACAAATAGATGATGATAGAGGCATAAAAATAATAACATTATACAAACTTAACAAAATAAAATGAGAGAGAGAGAGAGAGAGATTTGTGATTTTTGTTGTTATTTGGTGATGATGCCCATTTTTGACAAAAAAGGGCCCAATGGCAAAAGAAACCTAACAATATGAAAAAGATAGAAAAAGAGAATAGTAAAATAAAGACCATTGGGCTAGAATGCTAGGAATAATGGTCAACAGGCCCACTAAAATAATAAGTGGCCTGATAGAAAGCAAACAGATCAAGGAAGCCCTAAGAAATGAAATAGTAGGCTCATGGGAATTGTAAGAGATGTAAAAAAAAAAAAAAAAAGGTAAAAATGGGTCGGGGAAGCCTAAAGAATTTAGCAAAAGCCTATGGGAATGAAGGAGGTAGGAAAGGATGAAACGCGTCAAGGATGCCCAAAAAACGAAATGTGTCAAGGAAGCCCAAGGTACGGAATGGATTGACCTAGCAAGAATGCTGGGTAGTAAAGACCAAAAGAAGAAATAAGTTAAGAAATTGACATGGCAAGTGCTTCAACCCGTAAGCCCAAAGGTAACAATAACGCAAAAAGATAAGTGATATCACAGCAGGAGCAATACAGTGACATGGCAGGAACATCAGTTAGCCCACGGACGCAGGATGAGAAGGGATATGGGCTGAGTTAAAGAAGAGAAAGCCTATACCCAAACAATACCCAACCCGAAGAAGGGATGGGATGCAAAGAATGAGAACCCAAAGACTCGTTCACGTTGCAAGAGTTAAACGAGCACCAAAATGTTTAGCAGAATCAGACAAACCTGGAGGCAATGGCAAACGCGTGAGAGCCAAAAAAGCAACAGACTCATATGAAAGTGAAGCACGCATACAAGGCTCAGGCATCACCTACCTATACCCAACCAATACAGGAGAGGTGGGTTATAGGTCAGATGTATGAGAGGGTGTAGTCTGGTGGTGGGGAGAAAGGGGAGCCTATTTTGAGGTTCCCACTCAAGCTCTTTTGGGGGAAATGTCCTGTTGAGATGACATCTCATCCAAAAGAGGTAAACATGAGCTAGAATCACTAGATGCATGCTATAGAGGTTAGTAAGGGAATGATTTTACCCTTATCCGAATGGGAGTGTCAAGGGGAGTAAGAGACAAAACAAAACCACTTTTGTCTAGGGATGAGGCGTGGCACGACCAACACAGTGTAGTGGTGGTGGCTGGGCAGTCGGCAGACCAATAGGCAATCTTGGAAGGACACCCATAAAAGGCCAAAAGCAGTTGAGGGGTAAAAATGACAAATCCTGTCACAGCAGGCAATATAAAAGGCCATAGATAATACAGTGAAAAAGAGGAAAAAAAAGGAAGAGAAAAAAAGGTAAACAAGGGAAATAGAAAAACAGAGAGAAAGAAAGAAAACAGAGCAAAACAAAAAAGAAAGAAAGAATAGAGAAAACTCAAAGTAATGGAAAAGTATGAGTGATGGGAGTAAAAAACATGTATCAATAGGCTACCCACTTCTCTCCCTCTCAATATCCCACTCTCTAATGAATCAAGAATCCAAGATTAAGTCATCTAGGTCATTTTCCAAAGTGTGTAACTTCTATGACAGAATTCCCCTCAGAGGTTACCCATATTGGAGATTAGTTCCCTTTTGGACTTGAATCTGCTAAAGAGCCAAGCCCATTCTTTTAGCAGACTAATCTTCCTTTTTCTCATGTCTTGGTTGATTAATGGCTAACCTGACATCTTGCTAATAATCTTTATTTGCTGTAGTCAAGCTGTAACCACATATTATTGTTCTTAGTAGAAGATGTCTTAATTAAGAATATTTTAGTTATCCTGCTACGTTGTTTTTCTTGCTATAACATTTTGTAACAGTCTTTCCTGTCGTGAGCACGTGACATGCTCAAGACTCCTGCCAGGGCGCGTCAGCACAAGAAGGGCCCAACTTGCACACAAGCTGGCCTAAGGTGTGTTTCAGTTAGGCTAGTCTCGACTCTCCTACCCCAGAATCACAAGGCCGTGGTATAGCAGGAGTAATCCAACCCAAAATACAAAAAAGCCCACCACATTTGGTTTTGGTATAGGCTAATCTGTGTTGTTGTTTTGTTTTGGGATAGGTTGATTTGTGACTAAGGTGTGCAAAAATAGTTTTAATGGTAAATTAAAATTGTACCAATGTATAGGGGTGTGTGTGTGTGTGTGTGTGTGTTTTTTTTTCAAGTTAGATGGTTCAAATGGAGTACATGTAGCTCTGATTATAAATGATGTTCGAGTTCAAGCGTATCAAAAATTCTAAAAGCTTGAGCTTGGCTTGGTTCATTATCCAAGTCAAGTTTGAGATCAATATCATGCTCAAACTCAAGCTATAGAAAGTTTTTGTACTTGAGATCCAACACAAGTATTTTATCAAGCCTATATCAAATTTATTATCAAGCTTATTTGGTTTGGAAAAATATTCCTAAATCCTAAACTTAAAGTCTTAGTAAGATATGAGTTTCATTTTCAAGCTCATATCAAGCTTATTATCAAGCCTTTAAACGAGCTTAGGCTCAGCTCGTTTTTTATTTTATTTTTTATTGAGACTTATTAATGTTCACAAACATGTTCATGAACTTTTTTTTTTTTTGATTGGGCATGACTCATTTATTAAACAAGCTCTCAAGTTTGGTTTGTTTATAACAAACAAATAAAGAAGAGTTTTTGATTGAGTCAAATCTAAACTATTTATGAACGATTTGGTTCATTTACAGTGCTACCAAAACCATTAAAAAAGGACCTAATGGCCATGGACAACACAATTGGCATTCTTTACAATATTAGAAAATGAGCAAAAATGAAAAGAACGAAACAGCTGGTTTATGTTGACGATGGTGGAAGAAATGGCCTAATAAAGGGTGATTGCAATCAATTGACCTCACTGCCAAAATCAAATTACCAGGTGCCAAATGTCTTGTAACTGAATTGAAACCTTTTCATGCACAAAGTGCTTAGTGGTCTGAGCGGAAAAGAGTTCGAGCTGCGGGATTAGTAGCATGTTGTAATTATTTCTCAAAATAAAAAAAATAAAAAAAAAAACCAGGTAAACCAAGAACATTCACTATGATAGGTAGTTTTAAAGATTTCACTATGACAGGTAGTTTTAAAGATTTTTGTTGTTGTTGTTGTTATTGTTTTTTTTTTTTTTTTTTTAAACGAAAGAGCTACATATACAACTTTTTCAAAACAATTTAGTTAGCAAACTTAAAATAGTTCTCATTTAAACACACCATTTACATCACTTTTTTATCTAACATTAACAGATATCTTATTTTTTCTGACAACAAATTGTTTTTTTTTTTTTTTTTTTTTTTTTTTTTTTTTTTTTTTTCTATTGGCTAAAATTTGGAACTTAATTTAAATGCTGACGTAGTATTTTAAATGCCAATTTTTTTTTAATATTATTTTAATGACCACGTTAGTTGTCAACATTTAGTGTGTCAAATATGCACTTCGTCTGCCACGTAGACTATTTCCATTAGTGAGATAATGGGTAAGATCAAAACAAGAATGCTTTTTTCAATTTGGGGACTCAAAGCGGTAAAATAAAAAAGTATAGACCGAAATGGAAATATGGTGAAAATGTAGAGATGAAAAATGTATTTATGCCTAAAGTATTCAATGGCTCTATGTCTTAGCACTTCCATCTTTTCAATTACAATTCAAATGGCAAACACCCCCCACCAAAAAGAAAAATCTGCATCAAAAACCATATGCCAAAATGTCAAAAATTAAAGCAACCTGCAAAAAATGGGCATTAGAAATCACCATTAGAGCTTTTGTCCCTCCTAGCTAAGTTGTTGCTTATATACTAGCTGCCTATTGTAAAAGTGTAAATCATTTAGAGTAAACTGGGCTTTCCATGTTTTGTGAAAACCACATAATTAACTAAAAATAACATATAGACTATATGCTGAATATCACACCAACTTCATGGTCATCCATCAGCAACAGCATCGGCTCTAGACCTTGTTTCTAATAGATGATGCTTGGTTTCAGAGTCTTTTCGGGGGTTTCACATTCCTATTGCACATTCCCACTCGCAGATTGATCGTTGGGAACATTCTCAGAATTTTTTGGATGGGCCAAATCAGCTTCAATCTCAACAGAAATAATCTCTTCTTGCTGCTCCACCTGTGTATTTTTTAGCTTATCCTGCAAAATCAGACGTGTAAGCTCCAGCTAAAAATGAATACAAAATCAGCTTTGCTCAAGGGAGAAAATCTGTAAATATTCAAATACAGGTTTAGGATAACAGCAAACGTAAATTATGCGACATAGAACCGGATTCCCTGATTTCTCATGTTCAAACAAACCAAATGGCAAAGAAAATAAACCAATCTAAACATATTCATTACTAAAGAAACATCCACATCCTCAATCGTAAATTTCTATGTCATTATCTTTGTTATCCTGTCAATCTAAATTGACTAAAATGCTGCTTCAGTGTAGTGATGCCTTGTTTAAACTCAGCAAATATGCCATTCCAATCACAATAGAATTGTCTCTGTCAGCAACAGAAAACCCTGACATAGTAGAAATTAAGGCCCTTAGGCCTTAGTCCGCATATGAAGAAGATTTCTCACTTTTGGATGAAATATAACCATAGTTACCAAAACTCCAACATTATTTTTATTGGAAAGAAGCATAGGCACATAATGGATCTTGAACCCATGACCACATCCTCTACCATGTGCTTATAGGGGAAGGAGTCATTTGAGAAAAATTCATTGGTATACCAACCATGCATCAAGAATTATAACTTCAACCAAGTCAATGGCTCAAGACTCATGAGCCATATTTCGTTCAATTGAGTACAGGATTACCCTAGATCCCGGTCCACCCCCAACCACAGCCATGAACTGAAGTCACACAACTATTAGTGCCAACTGATAGTTTGATCCCAGAGATTATTATTTATTACCTCATAGAATCCAAGCATTAATGAATAAGTAAATATAAATACCAAGTACCAAAAACTGTGGCAAGTTGGCACAAAGTAACAAGTTTCTTAAAATCAATGTGCAAGCACTCGAGAAAGAAACGAACAGATTTTATGAGATTACCATTAATGCAGCATTTTCAATCCTCATTTTTTCGGAATCCTCTTTCAGCTGATCCAATTCAAATTTAAGGGCCGTATTCTCTGCATTCAAGGATTCATAACTCCTCATAAGTTCATCCACTTCAGCCTGCTTCTTCAACCTAGATTTCCTTGCAGATTCTCTGTTAGCCTGTTTTCGTCTCTCCCGTTTCAGCTGCCTTTCATCCTGAGGGGGAAAAAATTCAGAATGAACAGTGAGAATTTACAAGAACACATCTTTCCATTCTCTCAAAGTTGTCTCACATTCCAATTCAGATAAAACTCAAAACTCGGCAATAGAACAATGATTAAGCAAAAGAATCAAGGTAAAAAATTTTAATGCTCATCTTGTTAGTGTACATATCGAAGTAGAAAGACATAAAATTTGAGCCCAGATGTAGAGATATTTCTGTACCAGGATGAAACCTTCAAAAGCCAACCCTGTACCAGCTGAGGAAACAACAGACACAGCACTAGGTTCTATTATCTCATTCGGTAATCCAATGGAGAATTCTGCAACTTTAGCAGGGGCAGGAGCATCCTCAGACACTCTAGCGGTTCTTCCATTTCCTTTCTCTTCACTTGAAGGACCAACCTGAGTATCGACTTTCTTGTTGTCATCTATTGCCCAGATAAGTAATAAATTAGTTAGTATTGAATGATTTCGAATTACTTAAAGACCAGTAATAGGACTCATCAGTCTTTAAGCCAACCAGAGACTATGAGATATACTATAACCTTTTTGAATCAAAATTGGTAGGAAAAAAGGGGGAGGAGAATTAAGTTGAACATTTCATTTCAAAATGGATGCCGCAAGAGGCATTAATCCCTATCAAACGAAACTCGCCTCTCTAGTCAAAGGATAAACCATATTTAAACTGTGAACAAAGAATATAACCCATCTCTTAAAACTTATTATTACCAGTAGATAGCGCTCTCTCAGAATCATTAATCCTCTGAGCTTGGCATGCCTATTTAAAAAAAAAAACTCTAAATTATTTGAAGATCATAGTTTGATGTTGTGTATTCATCAACATAAAGGATATAAAGGGAAGAGAGAGAGAGATGAACAAATAAGCAGATTTAGGAAATGGAATTCTTACTCCAGTGTTTCCATCATTTTCATCTTCTGAACCATCTGTTCCATGTACCAAACTGCAATCAATCAAAAAATTTTGAGTTTATTTCATTGCCTGTGCAGAAAGAGCACACAACCCCCCCTCCCCCAAAAAATAAATAAACATATAAAGGCAAAGAATAATTCCAAAGGTAGGCCATCAACCTCTGCGATGCCTCATGGATGAAGCCTCCAGCATCACCTGCAACGGTATCAGTTCCAAATGATACTTCAAGTCCATCCAATCTTTTTAACTTCTTTTTTAAGCTTTGATCCAAATTGTCTGATGACTTGAAAGGCATTTCTGTGATTGGAGTTGCCACCTGCACCTTAGTGACAGTTTGTTAAGATTCACTTTCTATTCACAACTAACATGTGTAGTATAACAAAGTGTTTTCTTTAACCCCCACCCTTCCTCCTAGGTGAAAATGCTACTTTTTTATATAAATAAATAAACTATTAAAACACACACACATGCTTTCAACAATGCCCAGTTATATTGACATCAATAAAGGAGGCAGCCAAAATTTTAAAATCAACTCTTCCATTATATTTCAAACATGATAAAAACCTATTTACAAAATGTTCATGATTTGGGAATTTTTAATGACAAGGAACAGTTGTCATTTATAGTGTAAACAAGGAAAAAGAGAATTCAGTATTTAGATTGTCAGAGTTCAACCATGGACAACCCCTTTTTTCCCCTCTTGATTCTTAAGCCAGAAAATCCAGACCCCGGTCAGCTAAAGTAATAACTTCATCCTTTAAGATGGTTCGGACACTTTGAATTTGGTTGGACCAATCGAGATGAACCTTATGAATAATTCTTTGGGATTGATTGAGGCCTATTTATCCAAACATATTAGAAGACAAGTGTTATGCAACAGTAAACAAAATAAAACATGTTCAAGTGATTACCAAACTCCAATTTGCAAACTTAGTATTCATATATGATTCAAAATTTAAAAGATTTAGATTGCTTCTGATGTACCCGTGTAGTTTTCTATTAATAATAAATATATTTCTAACCTTTTATCAAGAATTTTTTTTTATTTATTTAAAATTTACAAGATTTACACATTTTACACCAAACCCAACATTTTTTTTCTTCTATTTTTTATTTAAATTAGTAAATTACACACGCAGCCTATTCGTTTCAGTCCAGACCAAAATAATGAGCAAAATCAAACCCTTTTCATTTCATCAATTTCTTTTCACTGTTCTCAAATAATTCAATTTTGTTTTGTTTTTTTGTTTTTTTTTAAGGAGGAGCATTAATTAATTAATAAATTAACAAATTTTTCATAACAAAGTACCATTTTTTAGAGGCTATTCGATAATTGAACATACCAAACCGATATATAAATATATATATATATATATATATAAAATCTATGGAAAAAAAAAAAGGAAAAGAAAACGTACCGGAAAGGTTGAAAGTTAAAATACGAATAGCAGGGAAAATTGGAAGAGAGAGAGAGAGAGAGAGAAAGCTAAACCTAGGTAGGTTTGCTGTTGATTTGTAATGGAATTGATGGGAATTGGAGGGAAAGGGTTTTGATGTGAGAGAGAGAGAGAGAAAGGGACAGGTCACGCGGGGTGCATGTGGAATGAATCTGGATCTGCCGATCTGGAGCTGGATGGATGGTATGTCTGTACTCTGTATGTGTGATTATCTCTGAATATTTTGTGAGTTTTTTATGTGGGACCGGTCACCGGTGTTTTTTTTTTTTTTTCTTTTTTTTTTTTTGAGAAAGTGGTCACCGGTGTTTCTTGTTTCTTGTTATGGGATTATTTTATTTTAATTTTATAGGATTAAAAAAATTGAACTTTTATTTAAGGTTGTTTTGACAATATTTTCGTAACAAATTTTAAGTGTCAAGTTTTTACTAGTTGTAATAGTAGCTAAAAAAGTAATTTGGCTAAGGTTTGTTGTTTAAGCGTTATGAAAATGTTATGGACGTAACACTTATCTTATTTTCATTTTTAGCTTCTTTTCATCTTTAAACTTTGTAAATAGTTTTTTTTTTTTTTTTCCTCAATAGATTAAAGACAAAAAAAATTCAATAATTTAGGGATGAATTTTTTTTTTTTTAAGTTTAAGGACAAAAAGTGAAACATTTTCAATAGTTTAAGAATGAAAGAAAAACAAATATTTTAAAGTTTAAGAATTAAAAACAAATTTTTGGTCAAGTTTAAGGACCAAAATGGTCATATTAATCTTTTATGTTTGATTTCATATTCGGTCTTGTTGTTCATTTATGTTAGTGCTTAGTAGTCTAAATTCTGGGACATTTGACGTTATATGGGTGGCGTATCTTAATAGATGACACTTATATGACACTTAACGGTCTGATTACTAATAGAAATGGATGACAAAGACTAATTTGAAGACAAAATCAAATATGAAAAGTTAAAATGAAAATTTTGAAATGCAAAAGATCAAAATAAAGATTGTAGGGACTCAAATTGGATTGGACCCGGAATAGGGATGGATTTCTAGCCCAACAAGCCCAAACAATAAATTTTTAAAGAGTGGGTGAAAGAACTAGTTCCATTTGGTAGAAAGGGTTGTGATTATCATGCAGAAAAAGACATTTCAAGCTAACTGTATGATAAAAAACTCTCCTCGGTCAGGTATCAAGGGGTATCTCTCTAGGTTCTTTTGTTCTTCCTTCTTTTTTCCAAAAAAAAAAAAAAAATCCCCTCTAATGTCACCTACTTCCATGTTATATACTACGTTCCTTACCCCAGTTTCACCGTACACGTGTAGTTTCTATCCTGAGAACTCCTTTCTGTCCCATCCAGTACCTCCCAGACCTTTTTGCTCAGCAGCCATAAAGCTGCTTGGTTACTGTTCAGGTATCACCTCCACATTAATGCGGCCAGAGAGTTAGCTGGAATGCATTTAATGTGGAGGTAGCAGCTTTTAGAAGATATTTGTTATCTTCCCTGGTTCCTCCTTTGTTCTATATTCACTTTCCAGTTCTTATACAACTTTGTGGAGTACCCTGAATAGTAAGTTAGTTACATCCACCTCGGACCATGACATCCGAGGTGATTCTATCCTCGGATGCGTTTTGAGCTACTATACGTGACTTCTCTCCCTTTCTCCTATACCAGTTCCACAATACTTCTTTTTAACTATTCTCGGACAAGTGAGTGCCCTCGGACTGGGCCGCTGGACCGTAGGCCCAATTCTTACGAACTTACCAATACCTTCTGGCATAACAGGCCCCACAATAGCCCCTTAAAATCTCGCTTTCTGTCACCTTGGCAGAAGGGAGATTTTGATATATTGTCGTTATCTCATTTTTCTAACCTCTAGAACGCCTTTCTACCTGCCCAAGGCGCACTTCTGACGTTTCGGCGTCAGAAGCACGCCCTCATTAAATTATGGCGGCCTCTCTGTCCCCCACGTTCAACGGCAAGATGCCAATCCAACGGTGGAAGGTTTTCAGAATTTATGAGCGGGATTTTTCCCGCTTACAGTTTTTGCGCCCCTATAAATAGCTTTTCAAATCAACTTTCTTTCCAGTTACAATAATCACATTACCACAGCGTACATTCATTGAACATGTAGATCTCTTTCGCCTCATCGTGCGTTCATAAATACCACAACCTTGTCCGAGGACTTCCTTTTTAAACCTGTAAGTCTCCTCAAACCTTCTTAGCTCTCATTCCCATTTTCTGTCAACTTTTCTTCATAACTTTTAGAGAATGAGTAGGTTTAAAAGTCTGGTTGAGTCCGAGGAGGGTATAGAGAAATTTAGGTCTAAGTATAGGATTCCTTCAACAGTGGGTATGAGATATGCCTCCCCAGAAACATGGGTAAACGATAGGAAAATAGGAGAAGTGGTCATCCCTATGATTGCTTTTATAGAAGGAGGGATGACCATTCCCATGGGTAACCTCACCATAAGTTATCTTAGATTCTTTAGGATATCTCCCATACAGTGTGCTCCCAATATGTTCAGGGTGTTAGGGAGCATAGAAGTCCTAAACGAGAAGATGAACCTAGGTTTGACCCACCACGACATAAATTGGATGTACAATCTTAATCACCTGAAGGGTCAGGGTTATTACCTTAAGTCTAGGCACCCTGAAGTCAGGTTAATCCAGTGTCCCCCTACATCGAATAAGGGCTTAAAAGATGACTTTTTAATCTTTTCTGGGGAATGGCACGATGGTTTGCCCTGTCTGACTAGAGAGGGAAAACCAGGTAGGGTTCTTGGTTATAAGCATGTGTAATTTTAATTATATTCTTTATTTCAAATTATTCTTGTTTCTGACAAAAGTTTCCTCCTATTTTAATGACTTTGCAGACAAGTGCGCTACCAGACCTCAGTTCAGACTAGTCAACAGGGAGAGTTTAGACAGACTCCTGCGATCCGAGGTATATGTGAACCCATCTGACGGCCAACTGAGAGCAGCGCATATAATCCTTGGGTACAAGCTTATCTCCTCGGCGTTTCAAGCTCCCAAGTGTGTTATAAAGGTGAAAGATCCTCGGCTTCATCGAATCAGTGTAGCCTTCGAAGGATTTATTGTTCCTAAGGGTGTTCCAATTCCTGAAGGTACCATTTTCACCCAACCATTACATGTGGCCACTCTTTCTGTAGGAGCTTCATCGTCAAGCACTATTCCTCGAGAAGGGAAAGAGAAAGAGGAGAAGGAAGGAGAGGAAGAAGAAGAAGAAGAAGAAGAAGAAGGAGAAGAAGAAGAAAAAACTTCAGAAGAAATTGTAGAATTGTTGGATTCTGCAGACGAATTTAAAGTTTTCAATCAACCCCCATCTCCCGAGGTGACTTTTGACGAAATGGGCCTCCAAAGAAGGAGCTAGAGGAGTTTATTGGATGTGATCGAAAGCCAACATAGAAGGGGTGCGCCGGGGAAATCAATTCAACCAAAGCTTCTCGCTCCTCCCAAATCTCCCCTCCCACCTTCTCAACCATCCCAACCTCTTGTGAAAGAACCGACTGATCCAAAAAGGAGGAAGGATGCAAAAGACAAGGAAGTGGTAGAGGCTGGGAGGTCTCGTCCCCCTCTTGAAGATGATGTTCAACGAGCTGCGAAGCAGCAAAAGGTCAGCCATGGACCTCAGCGAGTCGTGGAAAGGACCACTGCTCCATCCTCAGAGCCCGAGGCTTGGCTCCCCGCACCCATGCTCGGCGGTGAGCCCCTGAGGGAAGATGCCTCGCTTAGGGACTTCAATGGTGGAACTGGGTGCCACGTTGCCTTAGTCCTAGAGGAAGCCCTCCTACTTCCTAAGGACATGGCAGAGCTGAGAGGCATAAGGAAGAATGAAGTATTCCTGAATGCTAAGAGATATTTGGGCATGGTATGATACATTTTTAGCTTTGTTTCTTTAACTATAAATGTCATACACAACTTTATTTATTGCATTCATAACTCCCTTTCTTCTAGGCTGTCCAAGCCACTTTCAGGATAGAGGAGATCACTAATTCTTATGGCCAGCAACTAGATGATGAGAGGAAGAAGCGGGCCACAACTGTGCAAACACTCAATACTTCTAAACAAAATAATGTGCAGCTGAAGAAGAAGTTATCCGAGGAGGAACATGCTCGTAAGAGTGTTGAATCAGCCCTGGAGAACTCTCACAGACAGGCCGAGGAACAGAGGAAGCTTTTGCGCGATGCCAATGACCAGCTGGTAGCCTCCAAGGATCAGATATCAAAACTGAAGAAGCAACTGGAGGAAGCCCAGAGGCTCAAAGACCAGGCTGAGAAGGCAAAGGCTGAGGCGAAGATAGCAAAAGATAAGGCTGAGAAAGAAAAAAACAGAGCCAAACAAGAAGGATATGACATCGGTGTAGCAGAAACGGAGGACAAATTCGGGGCTGAGGTGCCAGTGGTGTGCCGAGTATACTGCGCCCAAACTTGGACGAAAGCTCTCAACCGAGCTGGAGTTGACCCTTCTTCCGAGTTGAGAAAGCCAGAAAATATCTACTTCCCTCCAGCTATATGAGTCTCAAGTCCTACTTCTCAGCCGTAGGACGCATCCTCCACAGCTGCTGCCTCGGCCAAAGAAGGCCAAACTCAGGATCCTCCCCCTCTCAACCAGCAGGAGCAACCCAAAGTGCTTGAAGTTGCCCAAGATATTTCCTCGGACAAGGCAGTTGAGGGGCCTAAAGATGGAGCAGCATCTCAAGGCTTTGAAAAGGCTTTAGCTTCAACCGCTTTACCTGCTGGAGGAGCTCAAAAGGAGAAGGAAAAAGATGTTCCTCCTGAAGCACCTGGCAAAGCTCTCCAACCCAAGCTCCAAATTAGATTAAATAAATAGTTAACGTAGTTAAATTATCTTTGTCTTTCATTTTTATTTATCCTTTGAGGACATTTGGGATGTAATGTATATTTTTCTTTTTATCACATTTGTTATAAGATGCTACAGCTTTATCTGTCACTTGTGCAATTTTCTGTGCAAATATTCTTTGTTTTTATATGATTGCATGAGAAGGAAATCTGATATTGTAAAGAAAAATCTAACCTTATGTGTACTAGTTAGAAACTAGAGTAGACTATAATTATGAACCTCACCACCTTGCCAAGGTTTGTTTTTGATTCATTAAAAAGTGTTCAAACTGGAGAAGACATTTCAAGAATGTTCCAACCAGTGAGGTGCTGGGTACCTTAAAATACTTTAAGTGACGCTCATGGAGTTTGCTCTGATACACTATTTTAATTGCACGGATCCCCTTTAAGAAGCACTGACTTCCACTAAGTTTGTTGCCTGAACAGTCTATCATACATTAGTTTTTATGTCATAGTGTATTAATTTCCACTAAGTTGCGGTCCGAGGACCTGACATGACTTAGTTTCTGTTTAATACTTTAATAGATGTCATAGTGTATTAATTTCCACTAAGTTGCAGTCTGAGGACCTGACATGACTTAGTTTCTGTTTAATACTTCAATAGATGTCATAGTGTATTAATTTCCACTAAGTTGCGGTCCGAGGACCTGACATGACTTAGTTTCTGTTTAATACTTCAACAGATGTCATAGTGTATTAATTTCCACTAAGTTGCGATCCGAGGACCTGACATGACTTAGTTTCTGTTTAATACTTCAATAGATGTCATAGTGTATTAATTTCCACTAAGTTGTGGTCCGAGGACCTGACATGACTTAGTTTCTGTTTAATACTTCAATAGATGTCATAGTATATTAATTTCCACTAAGTTATGGTCCGAGGACCTGACATGACTTAGTTTCTGTTTAATACTTCAATAGATTGAAAAACGCAAGTAACAGATTTCAGAACGAACTGTAAAAGTAAGTAAAACATAACTATTCTTATTAATAATAATACCTCCTTAGGTTGTGAAGAGGTAGAATTTGGGCTAGGGTGGGCCTGACGGTTATCAACTGCGGGCCGATAAAGGACGGGCCCATTATCTGCCGAATCTATGAAAATGAGTCCAGTATGAAGTATCAGCAGGTCCGAGGCCCGTGAGGAAGGCAGAAAGGCCCTTGGTATGTGATACTTGCGACACACTTCATAGAGTCCGAAGACAAACAGAATTCTAGTACAAAAAGGATTCTACAGGATGTTCCCTATATGGAAAAGACTTCCGCGCCAAGGGTGAGACATCGACCTCCTACTACTATAAAAGCCCCAATACCCTCATAAATCAAGGTACGCATGATTTACCCTCTCTAGCACTCTAGAGTTGTGAGAATATTTCTGACTTAACCTTCGGAGGGTATTTAGCCGGCACCACACCGGTGCTCTCTGCTAGGTTTCTTTCTTTGTACTGTGCAGGTTCACATTCAAGCGCGTAGGTATCGTGTGGCTCACTGGTGAATTTCTCGGCATCATCAGTTGGCGCCGTCTGTGGGAAATTTAGTTGAGATTCATAAGCCATACTATCGTTTCCCGGACTAAAGGGTTACATGGTACTCACTCGCTCGATGGCAACTACTAACGACATTCAAAGAGATGAACCACCCACGACTGCCCTCGAGAGACAAGTTCAGACTCTCGGTGCCGCCGTGGAACGTCTCACCAAACAAAACCACGACTTAGAAGAACAGCTGCGTCAGAAGAATACGGCACCGAATAACCACAAGAAGATCAGGAAGGGACCAGTGCTCCAAGGAAAAATCAGGAGAAACCTGAAGGCAGCCACGCCCCAAGCAAACCAGAGAGGCAGAACTTGAGCATGCCATCCCTCACGGATGCGACTCCACCACATATTATAGCAGAGATGCACGCAATGAGGGAACAGATGGAGGTTATGATGAACGCGCTCAAGGGGCGAGTTTTCAATGATCTTGACGATCTAGTCAACCGCACTGACTCGCCTTTCACTGCGGCCGTGAACTCCTTCCCCTTACCCCACAAATTTCGCATGCCGCATATAGACAGCTATGATGGAGTGAAGGATCCTCTGAACCATCTAGAAACTTTCAAAACCCTAATGCACCTTCAGGGGGTAGCAGACGAGATCATGTGCAGGGCCTTCCCCACCACGCTCAAAGGCCCCGCAAGGGTATGGTTCAGCCGACTGACGCCAAACTCCATCAGCACCTTCAAGGAGCTGAGCACTCAGTTCACTACGCACTTCATTGGAGGGCACAGGTATAAGAAGTCCACAGCCTGCTTGATGAGTATTAAGCAACAGGAGGACGAGACGCTGAGGACCTACATAACGCGCTTTAATAAAGAAGCGCTCTCAATAGACGAAGCCGACGACAAAATACTGGTGGCGGCTTTCACGAACGGGTTGCGGAAAGGCAAGTTTCTATTCTCTTTATACAAGAACGACCCTAAGACCATGTCAGAAGTACTCTACAGGGCAACCAAATACATGAACACTGAAGACGCATTGCAGGCCCGAGATGAAAAATCGAGGAAAAAGGAGCTGCAGGAAGAAGAACGACGGGACCAAAGGTCGAAGAGGCCTAGAACGGGAGACCGAAGGGATGAGCGGCGCTCTAGGCTACTAGGGGGGAGGTTCACGAACTTCACCCCGTTGACTACTCCAATAGAACAAGTCCTAATGCAAATCAAGGACGAGGGTGCCCTAACCTTCCCCGGAAAACTGAAAGGAGATCCCAGCAAAAGGTCAAGAGACAAATATTGCCGTTTCCACCGCAATCACGGTCACGATACAGCAGATTGCTATGACTTGAAGCAACAGATAGAGGCCCTTATTAGACAGGGAAAATTACAAAAGTTCGTCAGAAAGGAGAGGATGGATCAGCCACCTCAAGAGCAGCAGCCCCGAAGGGATAATGAGCGTCCTAGACCCCCAATCGGAGACATAAGGATGATTGTAGGGGGAACATCAACAACCGGGTCGTCCAAGAAGGCCCGAAAGACTTACGTCCGAATGATTCACAACGTCCAACAAATAGGTTCAGCACAAAAGATAGCGCGGAGAGATAGCCCAATTGTCGGATTTTCAGAGGAAGATGCACGACGTCTTCACCACCCACATGACGACGCATTGGTGGTCACTCTACGGGTGGGAGAGTATAACATGCACAGAGTATTGGTGGACAACGGTAGCTCAGCGGATATTCTTTATTATCCCGCGTTCCAACAAATGAAAATTGACAGGGAACGGCTGACACCAACAAACGCTCCGTTGGTTGGCTTTGGAGGAACAAGAGTGTTTCCACTGGGTGTGGTCACACTTTCGGTGATGGTAGGGGATTACCCCCAACAGATCACACAAGATGTGACGTTCGTTGTGGTCGACTGTTCATCCGCATACAACGCTATCATCGGACGACCTACCCTCAATGCATGGAAGGCAGCAACATCAACCTACCACCTGATGATCAAATTCCCTACAGAGTACAGGATTGGTGAATTACGAGGGAACCAGGTGGCCGCCCGTGAGTGCTACGTTGCCATGCTAGAGATGGAGGACCAGCAGCAAACCATGTGCATAAGGGGACACATGGACGACAGCAGAGCCGGTGGAGGAACTAGAAGAAATAACCCTTGATGAATCAAAACCGGAACGGACTACCAGAGTGGGGACACGGGCTAGCCAGACAATCCGTCAAGCCCTCATAGCATTCCTCAGAATGAATCAGGATGTGCTCGCTTGGAGCCACGAAGACATGCCAGGAATCGAAAGCTCGGTCATAGCTCACAGGTTGAACGTAAATCCATCATTCTCGCCAGTCCGACAGAAAAAGCGAGTGTTCGCACAGGAATGAGACAAGGCAATAGCGGAAGAGGTGAAGAAGCTGCTAGAAGCGAACTTCATTCGGGAAGTCTACTACCCCGACTGGCTAGCAAACGTAGTGATGGTTAAAAAAGCTAACGGAAAATGGCGAATGCGCGTCGATTTCACGGACCTCAACAAAGCATGCCCAAAGGACAGTTACCCACTGCCCCGGATAGATACCTTGGTTGAGTCAACGGCCAGACACCGGCTTCTGAGCTTCATGGATGCCTTCTCGGGCTATAATCAAATTAAAATGGACGAAGCTGAACAGGAGAAAACCTCTTTTGTCACTAGCCAAGGGCTCTTTTGTTACAAAGTGATGCCGTTTGGACTCAAAAACGCAGACGCGACGTACTAGAGACTGATGAACAAAATGTTCGCGCACCAGATCGGTAGGAACGTGCAAGTTTATGTCGACGACATGCTTGTGAAGAGCCTACTTGAAGAAGATCACCTCAAGGACCTCCAGGAGACTTTCAACACTCTCCGTTCGTATAATATGAAGCTTAATCCAACCAAGTGCGCGTTTGGGGTGACGGCAGGAAAGTTCTTGGGATTCATGGTATCCCACAGAGGGATAGAAGTTAATCCAGAAAAGATTCGGGCCATCATGGAGTTGGAACCACCGAAAACGATCAAAGACGTGCAAAGACTGAACGGCAAAATTGCCGCCCTGAACAGGTTTATCTCGAAAGCGACGGACAAATGTCTACCCTTCTTCAGAGTACTGAGAAAATCGTTCGAGTGGACGGAAGAATGCCAGAAGGCCTTTGAAGAATTAAAGAGGTACCTCACATCCCCGCCATTGCTCAGCCCCTCCAGACCAGGAGAAGAACTCTACCTCTACTTAGCTGTTTCAAAAGCGGCGGTCAGCACGGCATTAGTAAGAGAGGAAGACGGATCTCAAAAACCCGTCTACTTTATAAGTCGGGCGTTCTGAGGAGCAGAAGAAAGGTATCCACCAATAGAGAAGTTGGCCTTCGCATTGGTAACAGCGGCAAGAAAACTAAAGCCGTATTTCCAAGCCCACACTATCATAGTCCTGACGAACCAACCCCTGAGAAGAGCCTTGGGTAGCCCTGAGGTAGCCGGACGGATGGCTTTATGGGCAATTGAGATGAGTGAATTTGACATACAATATCGCCCACGAACTGCAATTAAAGGGCAAGCTGTGGCCGACTTTATTGCCGAATTCGCACAATTGGAGGACAAGGGGACCAAGGTAGCCGCACAGTGGAGCATCCACACGGACGGGTCGTCAAACAAAAAGGCAGGAGGAGCTGATGTTGTCATCCAAACCCCAGAAGGGGATAAAATCGAGTGCATGATCCGACTCGACTTCCCCACGACCAACAACGAGGTCGAATATGAAGCGCTGGTAGCGGGACTAGACCTCGTAAGAGCAGCAGGTGCTGAAAACGTAGTCGTACACTGCGACTCCCAGGTTGTAATACGTCACATCGACGGAGGCTACGAGTGCAAGAGTGAGAGGATGAAGAAGTACCTGGAAGAAGTGAAGAATCGGATCGGCAACCTCGAAGTAAGATTCATCCAAATCCCAAGGGAAGAAAACGAGTGCGCCGACCGTCTGGCAAAAGCAGCCTCGGCAGAACTTATGCTCGTTCCTGAACAAGTATTATCATTCGTACAACTCTCCTCGCTTATTGATGACGGAACAAACATACAGGAAGTCAGTTCTGGGGACAATTGGACTACGCCATTGATGGCGTACCTAAGATCAGGCACTCTGCCAGATGGGAAAGACGCAGCAAGAAAGCTAAAAGTACGGGCCTCACGGTTTGTGCTGATCAAAGATATCTTATACAAAAGAGGATTCTCCCGACCGTACCTAAGATGTTTGAGCAGCGAGGAAGCAGACTACGTGATGAGAGAGGTTCATGAGGGTATTTGCGGAAACCACTCAGGGGCGCAATCCTTAGTGCACAAATTGATCCGAGCAGGGTACTATTGGCCTACGATGCAAAAGGATGCGCAAGCTTACGTTAAAACTTGCGACAAATGTCAGAGGTTCAGTAATCTGATCCGGCAACCAACCGAGGAGCTGACACCCATGACGGCCCCTTGGCCCTTTGCCCAATGGAGATTAGACATCATGGGCCCCTTCCCGACAGCGGTAAGGCAACTAAAATTTCTGGTAGTAAGTATCGACTACTTCACCAAGTGGGTGGAAGCAGAGGCCCTAGCCACTATCACGGAGAAGAACATTCGAAACTTTGTGTGGAGGAATATTATCTGCAGGTACGGGATACCAAGAGTGCTTGTCTCCGACAATGGAAAACAGTTCGACAACAACGCATTTAGGGACTTCTGTTCGGAGCTGGGTATCAAGAATCATTACTCTTCGCTCGCGCACCCACAGGCCAACGGACAAGTCGAGGTCATGAACCGGTCCTTGCTCAAGATAATTAAGACCCGGCTCGAGGGGGTAAAGGGCATCTGGCCTGACGAACTACCAAGCGTCTTATGGGCATATCGTACTACAGTAAGAACACCTACCGGAGAAACGCCGTTTAGGCTAGCATACGGAAGTGATGCTGTCATCCCTGCGGAGGTTGGGCTTACGAGCTATCGGGTGGAGAACTACAAGGAGGATAAGAACGAAGAGGCCATGCGGCTTCAGCTAGACTTGGTGGATGAGGTCCGGGCTACAGCGGAGCAGAGGATGGCATGATATCAGAACCTCATGGCAAAATACTACAACTCCAATGTCAGACATAGGGACTTCCAGGTCGGAGATCTTGTGCTACGGAAGGTAATGGGAGCTGCTAGAGATCCTTCGCAAGGAAGGCTCGGCCCCAACTGGGAAGGACCATGCATGATCTCATCTTGGCAAATGAAAGGGACCTACCACCTCAAAACTCCGGACGGACAGAAGCTGCAACACCCATGGAACACGGAGCACCTACGGAGATACTACCAGTAGAGACGACATGAAGAGCATCGATGCTCCCCCAACTTCCAGTTTATTACTTGGTTTTTAGTAGTTTTTACTTCAAACAATTTTTTCTTCATTTTTTAGTTTTTACTTCAAACAATTCTACAAGTGCCTTTTTAAGCCTAAGGGGGCAGGTACCTTTTTCTTCTGCATGGTTTTCTTTCAATAACAGAAGTATTCAGACACTACTATGTTTCCTACTTAATCAAACTAAGTGCATAAAATGGACGGATCAAACTAAGTCCATAAGATGGACGGATCAACCCAACGGGATGAAAAATTCAAAGTCCACAAGATGGACGGATCATCCGAAAAGGATGAAAAATTCCAAAGTCCACAAGATGGACGGATTAAACTAAGTCCAAAAGATGGACGGATCATCCCAAGATGATGAAAAATCCCAAGTCCCATAGAGGACGGATAAAACTTAGTCCACAAGTTGGACGGATCATCCCAAGAGGATGAAAAACCCAAGTCCCATAGAGGACGGATAAAACTTAGTCCACAAGTTGGACGGATCATCCCAAGAGGATGAAAAACCCAAGCCCCATAGAGGACGGATAAAACTTAGTCCACAAGATGGACGAATCATCCCAAGAGGATGAAAATCCCAAGTCCCATAGAGGACGGATAAAACTTAGTCCACAAGATGGACGGATCATCCCAAGAGGATGAAAAATCACAAGTCCCATAATGGACGGGTAAAAATTCGTCCACAAGCAGGACGGACCAACACAAGCTGACAAATATTGCTAAATCCCATGAGGGACGGTTTAAAACCTTAGAGTAAGACGGACTACCACAATTAATATAGACGGATATAGTCTAAATACAAAAATATAAAGACACTCGACGGATTGAAAGGATCCGTCCAAAAGCAGAACGGCATAAACGGTACCCAAAATACTGGACGTGCCAATCACCAACAAAATGAAATATATGTCCAA
This sequence comes from Quercus ilex subsp. ballota, assembly GCA_032727855.1. Classification (NCBI taxonomy): domain Eukaryota; kingdom Viridiplantae; phylum Streptophyta; class Magnoliopsida; order Fagales; family Fagaceae; genus Quercus; species Quercus ilex. Next base: position 35,505,609 of record CM064909.1, read on the forward strand.
ACTACAGACAAAATTCGTAAATAAAACGGATTCCAGTCTTTAAAAGGACGGACTACGCCCCATGAAAGAAAATGTTAAGCAAATTAATATTACAGGACGGTGTTCTCAAAATATCTTTACAAAAAAAAAAAAAACAAGTAACCAAGCAATTTTAATCTGCAGCTGGAGCTTCTTTTTCCTCTGGACGGACCTCCACATCCGTTGGATTATTCTCAGCGACGGACCTTTCTACATGGGCCCCGTCGACTGGCGCCTCGTCACCAAACAGCTCGTCAGTATCATCGGATCTGGCAGGTTGGACGGATGTTTGCTCGGGAACGTTAATATTAACGGAGGATAGGTCGAGATCTGGATACAAATTTTTCACCTGACGAAGGGCATCGTCAAAACCGTCGTTGTAGGAAGACTCGAGCTCTAGTAGAAGGGCGTCGGAGTCACGGTACTCATGCACCGCATCTTCCTTTGCCTGACGGATCTCTTTCTCTTTGACTTCTAGTACCTTCGACATCTCCTCTGTCTTCTTAAAGTAGTCGTCCCTTGCTTCCTCAGCCATTTTTAGTTTCTTTTCTTGGATGACCTTCCAAGCCTTCAGCTGAGATAACTCATCATCCGTCACTTTGGCTTTCTCCCGAAGACGGTCCAAAGTTGTCTCATGACTCAGGCACCGTCCCATCAGCCCCTTCGTCATGAGCATGGCCTGAAAATAAAAAAGAAGTTAGCCAAATGCTGAAGTAAAAGATAGAAGCATCATGGACGGATCGATCACCTGAGCAATACTGAACAAGCCCGTCTCTCCCATCGCTTCAGTGGAGTGGTTGCCCAAGTCTTCATAGTCATCAGAAGAAATGACGGACGACAGCTTCTCTAGAGCGTATTTAGGGTCCTCGCGAAGAAGGACGGGTGCTTTCTCTTGCTGTGAGGACGGGCCCTTCATAAAGCCTTTCCCGGCCCCGTGCTTCACGGGAGTGACAGTTTTGGCACCACCAGCCATGAGACCTAGGACGGGCTCCAATGGGACCTTGGGCTTCTTTGGAGGACGGTCCCCTCTGGACGGCCCCTTCCTTTTTAATTGAAGACTTGAACCCGTTCCCATAGGATCTGCCTCAACGGATTCTTTTTTCTTGGCGGCGTTTGCCCTGATTAAAGCCCTCCTCTTGGCGTCATCCATTTCTGAAAAAATAGACGGAGTGAGTTAAAAAGGAATGAATGATAGACAAATTAAATTGCTGGAATTCAAATAACGGGCTTACGTTGACGGACTCAGGCGTCGTACTTCCTAGCTGCAGGTGAAGGTTTGGGTCCGTCACAATACCAGTAAATGGTATCAAGAGTTACCAGCTTAGCCCAGGTCCTCTCCTCCGACGTGGACTTCTTAAAAATCTTTTCCAAAAAACTAAATTCTTCAAGATCTATCTGTAGGCACCGTCGGACTAAAAAAGAGAAGACGGACGTTAGATGCTTATGAAGTTCAAATAAATGAAATATAATAAGACACTTAAAACTTTCATGTGACATGTGACGGGGTGTACCAGACTCGTCTATTATGCCCCAAGTCTTGTCGACGGGCATGTGATCCGTCTCCCCTGGACGGCACATCCAACCGTCCCCTTCTAAAAAGAAGTAACGGCTCTTCCAGTCCCTGTTTGAGTCTGGAGTTTCATAAATGACCTTCAGGACGGGACTCCTAGGAACAAAACTATACATTCCCCTTGATTTGTCTATCTCTTCAGGACGGTAGCAATGAAGGAACTCTCATACTGTCAGCCTACGTTTGCCGTTCGACATGGCTCCGTACAGAACCTCCATGGCAATGAAAACTCTCCAGGCGTTTGGGGATATTTGGCTGACAGACAATCCCAAATATTGGAGAAGTTCACGATGCAAGGAGCTCAATGGAAACCTAAGACCTTCCTTGAGCACCTGCTCGTATATTCCAACACCGTCTACCCCCTGGTAGTAGCATTTTTCTGACCTATAGGGTAGACGGATTGGAATATGGTCAGGGATTTGGTAGTTGTCCCTAATAGTATTGAAGTGAGGCTCCTTGATGGTGGATGTGAAGGCGTTTACCGTCCACTCTGGTAGCATGACGAACTGCCTAAGTCCATCAGCACTAATGACGGACCTAATTTCTTGTTTTTCGACGGGTCCTTCAACTATCTCTACAATCTCCATATCCTCATGTGTTGAGGACGGGGAAGATGCAGACGGACTCCTATCCTCGCTCAGATCGTCTTGGTCTTTGTGACCTGACGGATATACCTCTTCGTAGTTCGCCTCGTCATGGACGATAGACTGGTTACTCGACGCACTAGACATTGCCTACAGGTAACGACAAAACCTAAGACTATGACGGGTGTTGGAACATATGACGGGAAAAGAAAGGTCTAATTTTGCATAATAAAGTAAGCTTAAATATGTAATGAAATACAGACGGAGAAAAGTAATTTACCAGCTTAAAAAATGGACGGATGAAAGCGTTTTGCAACGTTTGCGGTAACTGGACGGGCTAGTCTCTGACAAGAATGACGGAGTGTGCTCTGACAAGTCTGTTCTCTTTGAAATGGAAAAATGAGAGGTGAGAGTTATGGTATTTATAAAGGAGATGCACGGAAGGCGAAGCGACGCCTCGGGCCAAGATAACCACCAATGAAAGAACGATGTGTGTCATGCCTCATTAATTGCCTCTGTCAGGGTACGAAACCGTCAACCCACAGGCCTCTCAACCGTCACCCTTGTTAACGTAAACCGTCACCCCATGCTTCCCTCCACTAAAGTATGACGGACCCTTGGAGTGAAGGGGGCAACTGAAGAGGTAGAATTTGGGCTAGGGTGGGCCTGACGGTTATCAACTGCGGGCCGATAGAAGACGGGCCCATTATCTGCCAAATCTATGAAAATGAGTCCAGTACGAATTATTAGCAGGTCCGAGGCCCGTGAGGAAGGCAGAAAGGCCCTTGGTATGTGATACTTGCGACACACTTCATAGAGTCCGAAGACAAACAGAATTCTAGTACAAAAAGGATTCTACAGGATGTTCCCTATATGGAAAAGACTTCCGCGCCAAGGGTGAGACATCGACCTCCTACTACTATAAAAGCCCCAATACCCTCATAAATCAAGGTACGCATGATTTACCCTCTCTAGCACTCTAGAGTTGTGAGAATATTTCTGACTTAACCTTCGGAGGGTATTTGGCCGGCACCACACCGGTGCTCTCTGCTAGGTTTCTTTCTTTGTACTGTGCAGGTTCACATTCAAGCACGTAGGTATCGTGTGGCTCACTGGTGAATTTCTCGGCATCATCAGGTTGCTTACATTCCAAGGATGGAGTACAGTTTTCTCATCTAAATTTTCTAAGTAATAAGCACGTATTCCTGCTACAGATGTGATACGATACGGTCCTTCCCAATTAGGCGCTAACTTTCCCCAAGCTGGATTTTTGGTAGTTCCCAAGACTTTTCTCAATACCAAGTCTCTTGGGGGTAACGGTCTCAGCTTTACATTAGCATCATAACCTTGTTTTAGCTTATGTTGGTAATAGGCCAATTGGACCATCGCATTCTCTCGTCGTTCGTCTATCAAGTCTAGGTTCTTCTTCAATAGCTCATCATTTCCATCCGAGGTGAAAGTACTGGTTCTCATAGTTGGAAAGCCCATTTCAAGAGGAATCATGGCCTCAGCCCCATACGTCATTGAAAATGGGGTCTCCCCTGTTGACCGTCGAAGCGTTGTTCGATACGTCCAAAAGACATGTGGCAGCTCCTCCACCGATTTTCCCTTTGCATCATCCAGCCTTTTCTTAAGCCCACCCACTATGACTTTGTTAACAGCCTTGGCCTGCCCATTTTCCTGTGGATAGGCCAGGGTGGAATATTTGTTCTTTATCCCTAGATCGGAACAATACTTCCTAAAAGCCTTACTGTCAAATTACAGTCCATTATCTGAGATAAGAGCTTGAGGAACCCCGAACCGAGTAATGATATTCTTCCAAACAAACCTCTTGACATCCACATCCCTGATATTAGCCAGAGGCTCGGTTTCAACCCACTTTGTAAAATAATCTGTGCCAACTAGCAGATATTTTTTATTTCCTATTGCCTTAGGGAAAGGGCCAACGATGTCTAAGCCTTACTGAGCAAAAGGCCAAGGACTTGAAAGAGGATTAAGAACTCTTCCCGGTTGATGGATGTTCAGTGCGAACCTTTGGCATTGATCACACTTTCTAACATACTCCTGTGCTTCTTTTTGCATGTCTGGCCACTAATGCCTCTGAGTAATTGCCCGATGAGATAAAGACCTCCCTTCAGTGTGACTCCCACAGATCTCTTCATGTAGCTCTTCTAGAAGTGCTTTTGATGCCTCGGGGTGTACACAAAGCAGATATGGCCCAGAGTAAGAGCGTTTGTATAACTTTTTGTCCTCGGACAGCCAAAATAGATGAGCTTTTCTTCGTATCTTTTCAGCTTCTGATTTTTCCTCAGGCAATATATCCTTCTCGAGGAACAATAGTATAGGATCCATCCAACAACGCGCCGAAATGATTTGATTGACCTGAAGCGAGTCCCCCGTTACTGGGGTAGGTGTGTTTAAATCTTCAACCATTATCATCCGGGGTAAGTTCTGCGCCGAGGAGGTAGCAAGAGTAGCCAAGGAGTCTGCATGGACATTTCCACTTCTAGGGACATGGGATAATTCAAAAAACTCAAAATCCGCTTGCATACGCCTAACCTGGCTCAAGTAACCTTGCATTCTGGTGTCACGAGCTTCCAATTCCCCTTTAACCTGACCAACGACCAGTCTTGAATCCAAGAACATCTCCACTGTTTTTCCACCCAGCTTCTTAACCATCGTCATTCCCATTAATAAAGCCTCATATTCTGCCTCGTTATTAGTGGCTGAGAATCCCAACCTCAAAGACTTCTCGATAACTATCTTTTCAGGAGATATCAGAACCAGCCTCACTCCTGACCCCCTCTGATTTGCTGCTCCATCCACATACATTTTCCAGGGTGAGGCATGCTGCACGGAGATAATGCCAACTGATTTTTCATCCATGCCCCGCGGGCTTGTCTCTATTTCTTCAGGGCCTTCAGCAAATTCATCCACCAAGTCGGCGAGAACCTGACCCTTCATAGAGGTACAGGGTATATACTTAATATCAAAAGCTCCTAGAACTGTGCCCCACTTAGCAACCCTGCTAGTGTAGTCTGCACTCCGAAGTACTGCTTTGAATGGATACTGAGTTAGGACGACTACAGTATGTGCCTGGAAGTAATGGGGAAGTTTCCTTGTAGCGTGCACCACTGCCAAAATGGCCTTTTCCAACGGCAGATAACGTACTTCAGCCTCGTGAAGAGACTTGCTCACATAATAGACTGGCCGTTCTGCGCCATTATCTACTCGTATCAGAACAAAACTAATCGCGTAAGTGGCTATCGCCAAGTAAGAAAAAAGGACCTCATCCACCTCAGGACTAGACATGATGGGTGGCTGAGATAGATACTCTTTGAGCTGCTGGAATGCCAGGGCGCACTCCTCTGTCCATTCAATTCCCTTCCACTTGTGGAGTAGCAGGAAAAAAGGTCTGCATCTATCCGCCGACCTGGATATGAATCTGTTCAGAGCAGCGGTCATCCCAGTCAACCTCTGGACCTCCTTGGGATTCTGAGGTGGTTGCAAGCTGCTTATGGCTCTAATTTGATCAGGGTTCACTTCAATTCCTCGGTGAGTCACCATGTAGCCCAAAAACTTCCCTAAGCCTACCCCGAATGAGCACTTGGATGCGTTCAGTCGCAATTTGTGTTTCCTTAAAATCTCAAAAGTGTTGGTGAGGTTTGTCACATGCTCGGCCACTACCTTGCTCTTTACAACCATATCATCAATATAGACCTCGATGCTCCTGCCCAACTGTGGCTCAAACATCTTCGTCATCATCTGCTGGTAAGTAGACCTCGTGTTCTTCAAGCTAAAGGGCATTACCTTGTAGTGATAATTTCCAGTAGGGGTGAGAAAAGCAGTCTTCTCCTGGTCATCCAATGCCAGTGGGATCTGATGATAGCCCTGAAAGGAATCTAGGAAGCTCATCCGAGGATGGCCCACTGTTGCATCCACCAGCTGATTTATACGGGGCATAGGAAAAGGGTCTTTTAGACAAGCTCTATTAAGGTCCGTGAAATCAACACATACACGCCATTTTCCATTTTTCTTTTTCACCATGATCGTATTGGCCAACCACTGAGGGTAAAACACCTCTTTGATAGCCCCTGCCTGCTTGAGCTTGGTCACCTCGTCTTTGATAGTCTTGGCATGTACTCTGGACGGACGCCGAGGTAGCTGTTTCTTTGGAATAACAGAGGGATTGACATTCAAATGATGACAGATAAAATCTGGATCCACCCCCGGGGCATTGTAGGCATTCCATGCAAACACATCAACGTTTCTCCAGAGTACCTCTACCAACTGCTCATTCTCCAACAAAGGTAACTGTGTTCCAACTTGAAAGTACTTTTCTGGATCATCACCAAAACTCACTCTCTCCAAATTCTCACACTTCGTCTCCCCGGCGGATATGCTGAAGAGGGTTCTTAGAGTCTTTGATTGCTATAAGTCATTCTCGGCCATGGCTGAAGAATCTGTCTCTGGCCAATATTAAATAGCCGCTATCAAGCACTGTCTAGCCATGGCTTGATTTCCCAATATTTTCAACACCCGGCCTTCGGATGGATACTTCGCCTTCTGATGAAGAGTGGAAGAAACAGCCCCCAAGATATGCAGCCAGGGCCTACCCAAAATAGCCGTATACGGAGAAAAAACATCTACCACAATAAAATCCACTTCCACCACATCTGATCCAGTCTGCACTGGTAATCTAATCATACCCATAGGAATGACCGACCTACCCCCAAAACTCAATAAAGGGGAGCTATAAGCTGTCAGATCCTGGGGTCTCAAATTCAGCCCCTTATACAGGTCAGGATACATCACCTCGAATGCGCTCCCCTTATCAACCATCACCCTTCTCACATCGTACCCCCCAATCCTAAGTGTGATCACCAAAGCATCATCATGCGGTTGTATAGTCCCTCTCTTATCTTCATCTGAGAAGCCCAACACCAGTGATGTGCCCAGTCTGGTCTTATTCGGCATTGAACTAGAGCCCCCATCCAAATAGTGAGACACAGACATTACTCTAGAGGGGCCAGACCCTTTTTTCCCGGGGCGACAAATATAACACTTATCGTGCTAAGGGGGGTCCTGAAGAGGCATCCCCCCGGAATGTCGAACCTGCTTGACTTCCTCGGCCACTGGAATGATGCAAAAGATGGGTCAACTTCCCATCTCGGACCAGCTGTTCCAAGTGGTCCCACAGGTTTCTGCAATCTTCAATAGTATGTCCATGATCCTAGCGATACTGGTAGTAAAGGTTTTGATTACGTTTCGTGGGATCCCCTACCATCCTATTGGGCCATCTGAAGAATGGCTTGTTCTTTACTTTCTCCAGAACCCGCTGCATTGGTTCTCAGAACACGGCATTAACTACCTGTGAATTAGCAGATCCTGACTGCCTACCAAAATCCCTCCGAGGTCGATTGTTGTTATACCAGTCCGACCTGAAATCCCTCATCTCCTGAGGGATCACCTTGGATTTGCCTCTACCCTGTATTTGATCTTCCTCTACTCTTCTATACTTGTCAATTTGGTCCATAAGCTGTCGCACGCTAGTAACAGGTTTACCAGTAAGAGACCGTCTTAAATCATGCTCGGTTGGAAGGCCCTCCTTAAAGGTATTAATGGCCACGTCATCATAGGCTCCATCTACTTCGTTGAACATTTCCTAGTATCTATCAAAATAGGCCTTCAGGGTTTCCCCTTCTGGCATAGACATGGATAACAACGACCCCAATGGCTGAACAACCCTCCTGCAGGTAATAAAACGGGCATCAAAAGCTTGAGTGAGCTTCTCAAAAGAGTCGATGATATTCGCTTTTAGACCGTTGAACCATCTCATCGCCACCAGGCCTAGGTTAGATGGGAAAACTTTGCACATCAGGGCCTCGTCCTTAGCATGAACGGCCATTCTCTAATTGAAATGGCTAACATGCTCCACTGGATCTGTTCGACCATTATAAATGGTGAACACAGGCTGATGGAACCGCCGAGGAAGATTGGCATCCTCAATGCGTCGCGTGAAGGGCGACTTGGAAACCTGACTTAATGCTTTGTTCAGAGCGTCATTCCCTAAACCCTGACGAGGTGGACTCCTATGCTTTCGCTCACGGTGGTACTCCTTATCATACGAAAAAGATTCACTGAGTGGAGTTCTTGACCTCTTCTTGTAACTAGTGTCATCTGACTCATCAGAGGATTGTCCAGAGTTGTGAGCCATACGCTTTCGTCGCTCGTGTCGTAATTCCCTCTTCAATCTGTCAATCTCATGCTGCATGTCCCTATCATTTTTTACGTGGGAAAGATAGCTTTTCCCCCGAGAATGACTCCTGTCAATGTGGGTTGTTCGTGCACTTCCCTCACGATCCCCTCTTTGTTCATGAATTACCAACGGGTTACCATGCTGAGAGCCCCTAGACTTGGCCTGGTGAGGATTAGGATCCACCTGTTGTGGGCCCCCCACTGGCTGTTGTAGTGCTCCCCCTTCCATCGCAAACGTTACACTTGCCTTTCTTTACAAACAGATCAAGCTCTCCCCACAGACGGCGCCAATTGTAGGGACTCAAATTGGATTGGACCCGAAATAGGGATGGATTTCTAGCCCAACAAGCCCAAACAATAAATTTTTAGAGAGTGGGTGAAAGAACTAGTTCCATTTGGTAGAAAAGGTTGTGATTATCATGTAGAAAAAGACGTTTCAAGCTAACTGTATGATAAAAAAACTCTCCTAGGTTAGGTATCAGGGGGTATCTCTCTAGGTTCTTTTGTTCTTCCTTCTTTTTTCCAAAAAAAAAAAAAAAATCCCCTCTAATGTCACCTACTTCCATATTATATACTGCGTTCCTTACCCCATTTTCACCGTACACGTGTAGTTTCTATCCTAGGAACTCCTTTCTGTCCCATCCAGCACCTCCCGGACCTTTTTGCTCAGCAGCCATAAAGCTGCTTGGTTATTGTTCAGGTATCACCTCCACATTAATGCGGTCAGAGAGTTAGCTGGAATGCATTTAATGTGAAGGTAGCAGCTTTTAGAAGATATTTGTTATCTTCCCCGGTTCCTCCTTTGTTCTATATTCACTTTCCAGTTCTTATACAACTTTGTGAAGTACCCTGAATAGTAAGTTAGTTACATCCACCTCGGACCATGACATCCGAGGTGATTCTTATCCTCGGACGCGTTTTAAGCTACTATACGTAACTTCTCTCCCTTTCTCCTATACCAGTTCCACAATACTTCTTTTTAACTATTCTCGGACAAGTGAGTGCCCTCGGACTGGGCTGCTGGACCGTAGGCCCAATTCTTACGAACTTACCAATACCTCCTGGCATAACAGGCCCCACAAAGATAATTTCAAACTTTAAGAGTCAAAATTGTACTTTAGTCTTTTTAAAAGTTGGAGAAGAGAGTGCACTATGTGCCTTTAGACATGACAAAATCGAATCCTAACTTGATAGCTCGTTCGAACCCTAATGAAAAAATAGTAATATATGGGTAATATAATTAGTAACTCATTTTAGTTCAATACACGATCCAACCTAACTCGTTTATCAAGTCTTTATTATGAAATTTTAAACTTAATTTTTAATTGGCTCATTTTCAATTTATATTTATATTTTTGTATGCTAAAGTTATATTTGTTTTCAATGTTAGATCTATTGCTAACATTAAGTAGCTTTTTCATGTGTTTAGTATAAATTTTCTTCATAATTATTTACTTTTTTTTAATGTACCTGTGGCTACATGTTAAATTTTATTCATAAAACTGTATATATCGTATGAGTTTTACTGTTTTAGATTAGGTTTTTTTTTTTTTTTAACCCTTCAACTTTTTAACGTATTTACTTGTGTGCAACTTTTAATTTCTTTTTTAAGTATAACTATAATTTTGCCAATTTACAACAATAAACAAATAAGATTTTAGCAAAATGCTAATCCAAAAGCACACTCATTTTATAGGCAATTTCACTTTATTCTGTGGTTTATATATAATACGCATTTTCTTTTCTTCTTTTGTGGAATTATTAGACTACTAGATTATTAGAATTAATTATCAAACTACAAAACTTAAGGATTTAAATATAATTCAAATTTTATCTTTGGTTTTTTTTTTTTTTTTGATAGAAAGCAAAAAACGATGTTGCAAACTATGTTTATGTAAAAAATTACGGGTAGTTTCAGGTTGAACCGATATGTCAAAGAGCAGCTAAGGGTCCTAGAAAATAGAAATAGATATCCATTTTACTCCAATTTATTTTTGACATGAACTCAATCGGGTCATACCCGAACCCGATCATCTAATTCATTTTGCCAAGTCTAATACGGTGTGCACCACGCTCTTTCCTTGGGCCCTCAGGAATTTTATGTATTAAAACGTCACTATTGATTTTTATAATTTATTAAAATGTTAAGTTTTGAGTGGTGTAATATTACAATCTAACTACTAATATTAATATCTCTTCTACGGTAAAAAATTCATTGCAAATCATCTCAAGAGTTGTGAAAAAATTTGTTTAATTATGAAGAGGCTGAATTTGGGCCTGAGATGGGCCTGACGGTTATTTGCTGCGGTCCAGTAGAGGACGGGCCCGTTATTGCCAAGTGTATGGTAGAGAATCGAGTAGGAGGTGTCAGCGGGTCCGAGGCCCATGAGGAAGGCAAAAGGGCCTCTTCATGTCATAATTGCGACACACTTCATAGAGTCCTATAAGGAAAGAATTCCGCCTTCCACGCTCATGAGGACTCTGTTTGCCGCATACAGTAATGGAGGATCTTCTCCATAAAGAAGGAGACTTGTCCATCACGTTTGGGGCTCCTTAAGAGAATCTCTATAAGGAAAGACTTCGACTCCAAGTAGGAGAGGTCAACTTTCGACTACTATAAAAGCGCCAATACTCTCACAAATCAAGGTACGCGTAATTTACCCTCTCTAGCACTCTAGAGTTGTGAGAATACTACTGACTTAACCTTCGAAGAGTATTTGGCCGGCACCACACCGGCGCTCTTTGTGAGGTTTTCTTCTTTGTGTTGTGCAGGTTCGCATTCGAGCGCGTACGTACTATGTGGCTCATTGGTGAAATTCTCGGCTTCATCAGTTGGCGCTGTCTGTGGGGATTCGCTAGTAGGGATCCAAAAAGCCATACTATCGTTTTTTCGGACTAAAGGGTTGCATGGTACTCACTCGCTCGATGGCAACCGCTAACGACGTTCAAGGAGACGAACCACCCACGACTGCCCTCGAGAGACAAGTTCGGACTCTCGCTACCGCGGTAGAACGTCTCACCAAACAAAACAACGATTTAGAAGAACAGCTGCGTCAGAAAAACGCAGGACAGAATGACCAGCAAGAAGAGGAAGAAGGGACCAGCGCTGCAAAGAGAAACCAGGAGAAACCTAAAGGCAGCCATGCCCCGAGCAGATCGGAGAGGCAGAACTTGAGCATGCCATCCCTCACGAATGCGACACCACCACAGATTACCGCAGAGATGCAGGCGATGAGGGAACAGATGGAGGTAATGATGAACGCGCTCAAGGGGCGGGTTTCCAGCGATCTAGACGATTTAGTCAACCGCACTGACTCGCCTTTCACTGCGGCCGTGAACGCCTTCCCCCTACCACATAAATTCCGCATGCCTCATATAGACAGCTACGACGGAGTAAAGGATCCTCTGGACCATCTGGAAACATTCAAGACCCTAATGCACCTCCAGGAGATAGCTGACGAGATCATGTGCAGGGCCTTCCCCACAACACTCAAAGGCCCCGCGAGGATATGGTTCAGCCGACTGACGCCAAACTCCATCAGCACCTTCAAGGAGTTGAGTGCTCAGTTCACCACACACTTCATTGGAGGGCACAGATACAAGAAGTCCACAGCTTGCCTGATGAGTATTAAGCAACGGGAGGACGAAACGCTGAGGGCCTATATAACGCGCTTTAATAAGGAAGCGCTCTCAATAGACGAAGCAGACGACAAAATACTGGTTGCTGCCTTCACGAACGGGCTACGGAAGGGCAAATTTCTGTTCTCTTTGTACAAAAACGACCCTAAAACCATGTCAGAAGTACTCTATAGGGCAACCAAATACATGAACGCAGAAGACGCGTTGCAGGCTCGAGAGGATAAGCCAAGGAAGAGGGAGCGGCAGGAAGAAGGACGAAGAGATCAAGGGTCGAAGAGGACAAGAATAGACGACCGAAGAGTTGAGTGACACGGTAAACCACCCGGAGGGAGGTTCACGAGCTTCACGCTGCTGACAGCTCTGATAGATCAAGTCCTTATGCAAATCAAGGACAAGGGGGCTCTAACCTTCCCCGGGAAGCTGAAATCAGATCCCAGCAAAAGATAAAGAGACAAATACTGCCGTTTCCACCGCGATCACGGCCACGACACAGCAGACTGCTATGACTTAAAGTAACAGATAGAGGCCCTAATCAGACAAGGGAAGTTACAAAAGTTCGTCAGGAAAGAAAGGATGGATCCGCCTTCTCAGGAGCAATAACCCCGAAGAGATAATGAGCGCCTTAGACCCCCGGTGGGAGACATAAGGATGATCTTAGGGGGAACATCAATGGCTGGGTCATCCAAGAAGGCCCGAAAGACCCACCTCCGAATGGTTCAAAATGTCCAGCTAACGGGCTCAGCACCTAAGATGGCGTGGAAAGATAGTCCAATCATTGGGTTTTCAGAAGAAGATGCACGACGTTTCCACCATCCGCATGATGATGCGTTGGTTGTCGCCCTCCGAGTAGGCGAGTATAATATGCACAGGGTGTTGGTAGATAACGGCAGCTCAGCAGACATCCTTTAATACCCGGCGTTCCAACAAATGAAAATTGATAGGGAACGGCTGATACCAACGAGCAATCCGCTGGTTGGCTTCGGAGGAACGAGAGTGTTTCCATTAGGGGCGGTGACAATTTCAGTGACAGTCGGAGATTACCCAAGGCAAATCACACAGGACGTGACGTTTCTTGTAGTCGATTGCTCATCTGCGTACAACGCTATCATCGGACGACCTACCCTGAATGCGTGGAAGGCCGCAACTTCAACTTACCACCTGATGATCAAGTTCCCTACAGAGCACGGGATAGGCGAGTTACGTGGGAACCAAGTGGCCGCCCGTGAATGCTACATTGCCATGCTCGAGATAGAAGGCCAGCAGCAAACGATAAGCATAGAAGAGGCACGAACGGTAGCAGAGCCAGTAGAGGAGCTAGAAGAGATAATTCTTGACGAATCAAGACCTGAAAAGATGACAAGGATTGGCACACTAGCCAGCCATCCAACCCGCCAAGCCCTCATAAAGTTCCTCCGAATGAACCAAGACGTGTTCGCCTGGAGCCACGGGGACATGCCCGGAATCGAAAGCTCAGTGATAGTTCACAGGTTGAACGTGAACCCATCGTACTCGCCTGTCCGACAGAAAAAGCGAGTATTCGCCTAGGAGCGAGACGAAGCAATTGCACAAGAGGTGAAGAAGCTATTGGAAGCAAACTTCATTCGAGAGGTGTACTATCCCGACTGGCTAGCAAACGTAGTGATGGTAAAGAAAGCTAACGGGAAGTGGCGAATGTGTGTCGATTTCACGGACCTCAACAAAGCATGCCCAAAGGACAGCTACCCGCTTCCCCGGATAGACACATTAGTAGATTCGACGGCAGGACACCAGCTTTTGAGTTTCATGGATGCTTTCTCAGGCTACAATCAAATTAAGATGGACGAAGCTGATCAGGAGAAAACCTCCTTTGTCACCAGCCAAGGGCTCTTCTGCTATAAAGTGATGCCGTTTGGACTTAGGAATGCAGGCGCCACGTACCAGAGACTGATGAACAAAATGTTCGCGCACCAGATCGACCGGAACGTACAAGTTTATGTCGACGACATGCTTGTAAAAAGTCCGCTCGAAAGTGATCACCTAAAGGACCTCCGAGAGACTTTCAACACCCTTCGCTCGTATAATATGAAGCTCAACCCAAACAAATGCGCGTTTGGTGTAACGGCAGGGAAGTTTTTAGGATTCATGGTATCCCATAGAGGAATAGAAGTCAATCCAGAAAAAGTTAGGGCCATCATGGAATTGGAACCACCAAAGACGGTCAAGGACGTGCAGAGACTAAACGGCAAAATTGCCACCCTGAATAGGTTCGTCTCGAAAGCGACGGACAAGTGTCTACCATTCTTCAAAACTCTGCGAAAGTCATTCGAGTGGACGGAGGAATGCCAGAAGGCTTTTGAAGAGTTAAAGAAATACCTCACATCCCCACCATTGCTCAGCCCCTCCAGACCTAGAGAAGAACTTTACCTTTACCTGGCTGCTTCACAAGCTACGGTCAGCGCAGCACTGGTAAGAGAGGAAGACGGATCTCAGAGACCCGTCTATTTTGTAAGTCGAGCATTCAGAGGAGCAGAAGAGAGGTATCCACAAATAGAAAAGTTGGCCCTTGCACTGGTAACTGCGGCAAGAAAGCTAAAGCCGTATTTCCAAGCCCACACTATCATAGTCCTGACGAATTAACCTTTGAGAAGAGCTTTGGGTAGCCCCGACACAGCCGGACGGATGGCTTTGTGGGCGATTGAGATAAGCGAATTTGACATACAATACCGCCCACGAACCGCGATCAAAGGCCAAGCCGTGGCCGATTTCATCGCAGAATTCGCACTATCAGAGGGCAGGGGGGCAGAAGAAGCTGCGCAGTGGAGCATCCACACGGACGGATCGACAAATAGAAAGGTAGAGGGAGCAAGTGTCGTCATCCAAACCCCGGAAGGGGATGAAATCAAGTGCATAATCCGATTCGACTTCCCCACAACTAACAACGAAGCCGAATATGAAGCACTAGTAGTTGGTCTAGACCTCGTTAAAGCGGCAGGGGCAGAAAATATAGTCGTACACTGCGACTCCCAGGTGGTAATAAGGCAGATCGACGGTAGCTACGAGTGCAAGAATGAGAGAATGAAGAAATACCTGGAAGAAGTGAACAATCGGATCGGCAACCTTGTAGTGAGATTCGTCCAAATCCCAAGAGAAGAAAACGAGTGCGCCGACCGTCTGGCAAAAGCGGCCTCGGCAGAAGTCATGATTGTTCCCGAACAGGTGTTGTCGTTTGTACAACACTCCTCGCTAATCGATGACGGAAGGAATGTACTCGACGTCAATTCTGAGAACAATTGGACTACACCTTTAATAGCATACCTAAGATCAGGTACACTTCCAGACGGAAAAGATGCAGCTAGAAAATTGAAGGTACAGGCCTCACGATTCGTGCTGATAAAAGATGTCTTATACAAGAGAGGATTCTCCCGACCGTACCTAAGGTGTTTGAGCAGCGAGGAGGCAGACTACGTGATGAGGGAAGTTCACGAGGGTATCTATGGAAATCACTCAGGGGCGAGGTCATTAGCTCACAAATTGATCCGAGCGGGTTACTATTGGCCTACTATGTTAAAGGATGCCCAGGCTTATGTCAAGGCCTACGACAAATGCCAGAGGTTCAGTAATCAAATCAGGCAACCATCCGAAGACCTCACACCCATGACGGCCCCTTGGCCATTTGCCCAATGGGGACTAGACATCATGGGCCCCTTCCCGACGGCTATAAGGCAGTTGAAATTCTTGGTAGTCGGTATCGACTATTTCACGAAATGGGTAGAAGCTGAAGCCTTAGCCACCATCACAGAGAAGAACATCCGGAGTTTCGTATGGAGGAATATCATTTGCAGATACGGGATACCAGGGTCCTCGTCTCGGACAACGGGAAGCAGTTCGACAATAGCGCATTCAGAGACTTCTGCTCGGAGCTAGGAATCAAGAATCATTACTCGTCCCCAGCACACCCACAGGCCAATGGGCAAGTAGAAGTCACAAACCGGTCCTTGCTAAAGATCATCAAGACCCGCCTTGAAGGGGCAAAAGGCATCTGGCCTGAGGAACTGCCAAGCGTCTTATGGGTTTATCGTACTACGTCAAGAACACCTACAGGTGAATCACCGTTTCGACTGGCATACAGAAGCGAAGCTATCATCCCGGCAGAGGTAGGACTCACAAGCTATCGTGTAGAAAACTATGACAAAGATAAGAACGAAGAGTCCTTGCGACTTCAGCTAGACCTGGTGGATGAAGTTCGCGCAGCAGCAGAGCAGAGGATGGCACGGTACCAGAACCTTATGGCAAAATACTACAACTCCAATGTCAGGCATAGAGACTTCCAGATCGGGGATCTTGTACTACGGAAGGTCATGGGCGCTGCCAGAGATCCTTTGCATGGAAAGCTCGGCCCCAACTGGGAAGGACCCTACAGGATCACATCATGGCAAAGGAAAGGAATCTACCACCTCGAAACCATGGATAGACGGAAGCTGCAGCACCCCTGGAATACGGAGCACCTGCGGAGATACTACCAGTAGAGACGACATGAAGAGCATCAACGCTTCAATGTTTCCAAGTTTATCATTAAGTTTTTACTTCAAACAATCTTTTTCTACTATTTATCGCTAGTTTTACTTTCAAACAATTACTTTTGCAAGTGCCTTTTTAAGCCTTAGGGGGCAGGTACGCTTTCTACATGCTTTGATTTCAATAAAAGGAAATATTCAGACACGACTATGATGTTCCTACTAAAACATAGTCCACAAAGTGGACGGATCAACCCAACAGGATTACAATCCTAAGTCCCATAGAGGACGGATAAAACTAAGTCCACAAAGTGGACGGATCATCCCAAGGGATGAAAATCCTAAGTCCCATAGAGGACGGATAAAACTAAGTCCACAAAGTAGACGGATCATCCCAAGGGATGAAAATCCTAAGTCCCATAGAGGACGGATAAAACTAAGTCCACAAAGTGGACGGATCATCCCAAGGGGATGAAAATCCGAAGTCCCATAAAGGACGGATAAAACTAAGTCCACAAAGTGGACGGATCATCCCAAGGGGATGAAAATCCTAAGTCCCATAGAGGACGGATAAAACTAAGTCCACAAAGTGGACGGATCATCCCAAGGGATGAAAATCCTAAGTCCCATAGAGGACGGATAAAACTAAGTCCACAAAGTGGACGGATCATTCCAAGCTGATGAAAATCCTAAGTCCCATAGGGGACGGACAAAACTTAGTCCACGAAGTGGACGGATCACCCCGAGAGGATGATAATTCAAAATCCAGCAGAGGACGGATAATGACTCAGTTAACAAACTGAACAATGAAATAGTAATGGATCCGCGAAATCAATTCAGACGATTAAATAAACATTATATAGCAACGACGGATCCTACAAAATCCATAAAGAAAACAAGGTTACGCAAATTTCCACAAAGTGGACGGTTATTACTATCCAAACATGGACGGACATTAGGCCCTTGACCTACTTGTTCCATGACGGTAATAAGTTGACAATCAAATCCAGAGGACAACACTCGTCTAAACCCGTCCATGTGAACGAAGTCATTCGAAAAATCAAGCTTTAAAAAAAATAATGTGAACAGATGAAATTTACACAACGGAATATGTCAAGCTACTTTAAATTGAAGGGAGTAAAGTTTAACAAAAAACATACCCAAAAATAAGTGTTTACAAAAGTTGAAAACATGACGAAGTCATGAATTGTTCTCCAAATGTTTTACAAAAAGTAGAAAAACTAAATTATTCTATGACGGGGGCTTCGTTCTCTTCAGTGCGACGGGCCGGACCATCTTTTGGGTCACTTTCCACAACTGCCTAGTCAAGAGGGGCGTCAAGGGCAGCTTTCTCGCCAAAGATTTCCTCCGTATCCTCAGGTTGAGCAGGTTGGACGGACGTTTGCCCCGCGGCGTCGATACTGACGGATGACAAGTCCAGCTGAGGATAAAGAGCTTTCACCTGACGGAGGGCCTCATCAAACCCGTCAGCATATGAAACTCCTAACTCCGTTAGGAGGGCGTCAGAGTCACGGTACTCAAGCACAGCAACCTCCTTGGCCTGACGGAGTGCCTCATCCTTCTTCTCAAGAGATTTCTTCATTTTCTCCATCGCCTCAAGGTACTGGTCCCGCGCCTCCTCGGCCATCTTGAGCTTCTTGTCTTGAATAACCTTCCAGGCTTGAAGCTGGGCCAGCTCGCTCTCCGTCACCTTAGCCTTCTCCCTTATGCGGCCTAGGGTCGTCTCATGGTTTAAGCACCGTCCAAACAGACCCTTCATCATTACCATGGCCTAAAGAACGGGGGCAAATTAGTCTCAAGCATATGCAAACAAATATAGGCGGACAAGAAATAGGAAGACCATTACCTGAGCAATGCTAAAGAGACCCGTCTCACCCATCGTCTCCGTCGAGTGATTGCCCAGGTCTTCGTAGTCCTCGGAGGTCATGATTGATGAAAGTTGCTCCAAGGCGTACTTAGGGTCGTCCCTAAGAAGGGCAGGTGGCTTCTTCTCACTCGACGACGGACCCTTCATGAGGCCCTTACCAGCCCCATACTTGGCTGGGGTGACAGCTTTAGCACCCTCAGCCATAAGCCCCACGACGGGCTCCAAAGGAATCTTTGGTTTCTTAGAAGGACGGTCTCCCTTGGGGGGTTGCTTTCTCTTTGCTAAAGGGTTCTGGGTACCCGTCTCCTTTGGATCAGCATCACCCGTTCCCCTTTTCTTGGCAGCATTTGCCCTGATAATGGACCTTCTTTTTGCGTCGTCCATTTCTGCAAAAACAAAAGGACGGAGTTAATTTCTTTTAAGAATAACAATAATTTGCCAATCACTTTTTAGAACAACGGACTTACGTTGACGAGTCCGATTTTCGTACTTTATTTCTTTTTCAGATGGTTTTGGACCGTCACAGTACCAGTGGAGCGTGTTGAGATTGACCAACTTCGTCCAGGTCCTTTCCCCCGACGTGGTTTTCTTGAAAATCTTCTCCAAAAAACTATACTCCTCAATATTAACTTGTGGACGCCGTCGTACTGCAAAGAAGAGGACGGTCAAAACATATTAAGCTGAACGGATATTTAAATCTTTGCATATAGAGACGGAGACGTACCAGCTTGAGACAATATGCCCCAAGTAGTGTCGACGGGCATGTGATCTGTCTCCCCAGGACGACACATCCACTCGTCACCCTCTAAGAAAAAATATCGACTCTTCCAGTCTCTGTTGGAGTCTGGAGTCTCATATATTACCTTTAATAACCTATTCCTAGGTACAAAACTGTATATCCCCCTAGACTTATCAATTTCGTCTGGACGGTAGCAATGAAGAAACTCCCTAACCGTCAACCTCCTTGATCCGTCTGACATTACCCCGTACAGGACCTTCATTGCTATGAAGACCCTCCAAGCATTGGGGGATATTTGGTTGACGGATAGACCCAGATACTTGACTAATTCACGATGGAGCGAACTCAGTGGAAATCTGAGGCCTGCCTTCAACATTTGCTCATACACTCCAAGGCCTTGTACGCCGTCATAGTAGCACTTCTCTGATGAATAGGGGAGACGGATGGGGATATTTTCTGGAATTTGGTAGTTAGCCCTAAGTGTGTTGAAGTGATTCTCCTTGATAGTGGATATGAAATCGTTCACCGTCCACTCTCTAAGCATAATGAACTCCCTTAGTCCACCAGCTCCTATGACGGGTCCTATCTGTTCCTCGCCATCAGAACCTTCCCCTGGTTCATCTAACTCCGTATCCTCATTTGTTGAGGACGGAGAAGAGGCGGACGTACTTCTCTCTTCGCTTTGACTCTCTTGGTCTTTACGACTTGACAGGTATACCTCCTCATAGTCTGCCCCATCACGGACAATCGACTGATTACTCGACGCACTAGACATTGCCTACAATTGACGACAAAACCTAAGACTCTGACGGGTCTAAGAATGGATAACGGAAGTAAAATTCTGAACTGTAAAATTAATACGACGGGTGAAATATGTGATAGTGTGCTTACCAGTTAATGCGTGAACGGACGAAAGTTGATTGTGACGGGTGCTTCACTTGGACGGGTATTCTGACAAATATGACGGGTCGCGCTCTGACAATTGATTTTTAGATGAAAGTAAAAAATGAAAGTCAGATGCCTGATATTTATAGGAAAGGTGCACGGAAGACGAAGCGACGTTTCGATCCCATACAATGGCCTCCAGGAAAGTGACGCGTGTCACGAGCATTAATGCATTCCAGATCTTGTCGACGGTATTAACGCCTGACGGTTTACCTTGTAGCCGTCACCTTTAAAATTACTTGGAGATGACGACCACAAACCTCTCGACCGTCATCCCCGTTTGATGATTACCGTCACCTTTAAAATTACTTGAAGATGACGACCACAGCCCTCTCAACCGTCATCCCCATTAGATGATTACCGTCACCCCATGTACCCTCCACTGAGGTATGACGGATCCATAGGGTGAGGGGGGCAACTGAAGAGACTGAATTTGGGCCTGAGATGGGCCTGACGGTTATCTGCTGTGGTCCAATAGAGGACGGGCCCGTTATTGCCAAGTGTATGGTAGAGAATCAAGTAGGAGGTGTCAGCGGGTCCGAGGTGATGGATATAAAGATAAATGCAGCGGAAATTAAGTTTTAAACGGATCTACTTCATTCGATATTGATAACACGTACAAAGTAAATTTCAGAATTAGAGAAACAAGAGATCGTACCTTGAAGCGGTGAATTTCAAAACAAAGATTGAAGCACTTGGGACTACTTTTAATCTTCACTCCAATTCCACTAACGCCCAAGATGTGTGGTCTCTCGATTGGTAACAAAGGGATGACTTGTGAGTGACAAAAACTCACATGCACACCATTTCTATGATGGTTTTCTCACCTATATATTTCTGTACGTTTTTCCCTTTGTATCTAACCAATTTATCTAATTGGGCCGGCCTTTTGGGCCTTACCAATTGGGCTTAAGTGTGTGGCTTGGAGTGGGACTAAAAGGGACCAATAAGACACTAGCTCCAATGGGCCTTGGGCTTTTCTGTCAACTCTTGACAAGTCCAAAGTTACCATTAACTATTTTTAATACCACTATATAAAAATAGTTGCACTCTAGGTCTTATCTATAAATTATATCCCAAGACTTTATTATACATGCAACCCCTTCATAAAATATTCGTAGTAATACAAAGTCATTAATGTAGACTGCCACTTTGTAAATTACTACATCTTAATCCTTGAGTACCCGGTTTAATCCTTTAATGTTATTCATTATATATTTATGAAATCCAATTCCATAAATATATACTTTAGTCTTACTAAAGTGGTTAGGCCTAACTCTCTGAATAACAAACTCATTAAACTTATCTCAAGGGAATATTTTATATCTCCGTTAAGAGACTATGAATTCCATCTTGAGAATACATGTTCCATCAACACTAAATGTAGCTGCCCAACATACTGAGGTTTTGACCATAACTGTAGATCTCACTCCTGATATATCAAAGCAACCTACACCTCATGATCAGGTTCATTATTCTCTCAGGATTAAGAGTTCATGCAAATACAAGTCGTGAGATTTATTATTCATTTGACAGTCTTTAGGAGAATAATAAATCTCACAGCGGTCCAGTTCAATATGTCTTAACTCTTAAAACATATTAACACATCAACTAGAAGTCTCCACTTCCATGATCAAGACAAATCATCGTAGTTGATATGTTATAGTCTTCGCAGATGAAATGCCCAATTTCATCACCGACTACGAACTATAATTCTGAGTTTACAAAGAACTTGTGATTTATATCTTCTGTGACTCTTCACATAAATCACATACTATGCATCTCATGGACTATATGATAATGTCTGAATATTCATGTTACCATTATTTCAGATAATAATAAAACAAATTTATTAAACATAATATTAAGTCATACATAATGTCAAACACAATGTCACATTTAATATTATACATAGCATCTTACAATAGGATTTAAAGGCACCAATCCTAACACGAGGCCCATGAGGAAGGCAAAAGGGCCTCTTCATGTCATAATTGCGACACACTTCATAGAGTCCTATAAGGAAAGGATTCCGCCTTCCACGCTCATGAGGACTCTGTTTGCCGCATACATTAATGGAGGATCTTCTCCATAAAGAAGGAGACTTGTCCATCACGTTTGGGGCTCCTTAAGAGAATCTCTATAAGGAAAGACTTCGACTCCAAGTAGGAGAGGTCAACTTTCGACTACTATAAAAGCGCCAATACTCTCACAAATCAAGGTACGCGTAATTTACCCTCTCTAGCACTCTAGAGTTGTGAGAATACTACTGACTTAACCTTCGGAGAGTATTTGGCCGGCACCACACCGGCGCTCTTTGTGAGGTTTTCTTCTTTGTGTTGTGCAGGTTCGCATTCAAGCGCGTACGTACTGTGTGGCTCACTGGTGAAATTCTCGGCTTCATCAAATTAAATTCTTTACATGTGTGTTTGCGCTTGTGCGTGTGAATGGATTAACTTCGTCGAGAGTTAAGATTTTTTCACTATTGACAATGCAGTTAATCACTAGGTAGACTTCAATCCACAAATACCTACTAAGAAATAGGGAAAATTTATACTAAACTCATTACTCTTGGAAGAGCTAATTGAATTTTACCATTTCATCAACAATGAAATAGATACAAAATCCAGTTTTTAGGTGTTCTTAGGGTATTTATTAATGGACTATTTTAGAAAAAATTTGATACCACTTTTATGGCATCCTTTTATTTTTTCCAAAGTCAATATTAGTATAAAATACATGTCTATCTTCCTTTCTCTCTCTTCTTTTTTTTTTTCCTTATTTTTTTTTCCTGTTTTTCCCCCATTTTTTGGCTAAGTGGAAAAAGAGCCCAACAAAACCAATCCCAAAATTTCTGGGGCTAAATGACAGAGGAAGCCCAACAAAATCAAAATCTACACACCCAGAAAATAATTGATAGTTGCCGAATGGTAATTGTAGTTAGCTTATGATGCATTTCTCTTGTGAAGGCTTTTGGCACTTTCATCAGGAAGTTAAATTAAGTTTTGAATGGTCAAGAGTCATGTTGGTTCAATAACATTATCTAGTTCATTTAATGTACCTAACTTGGGTTTCAATCCCCATTCTTCACTAGTTGTAAGAAAAGCAAAATTCAAGTTATGGATGCAAAGGTAAGGTTGGGGTGCCATAAATTGATTGCATGATTCTGTGGAAACTCATGCATGCGCATATACAAACACATTTTTTTAGACCTCATATTCCATTAACATCCTAATATTTAAAAAATCCCCATAATGTGTTAAATTTCTAGACTTTTGAATTTTAATAACAAAATGAATTGGTTAAAGATGGGAAAAATACTTTGCAAGAATGATAACAAAGGAAAAAAGGAAAAGGTAATATGTACATCATATATCGTAAGACTCGTCTTCTAGGACCAGTTTGGATGGAAAAGGAATAGAATAAAGTTGACCAGAACTCAAAGAATAGCTCAGCAATATTAAACAAGAAAGAAGAAACGATGTCGCTCCTTCTGGAGACAAACATTTCAAGCATAAAAGCGATACCGTTCCAACTCAGGTTTCAGGTAAACGGTGTTATTATACATAGACTTATAAATCATCAGACTCATGAGTCATGAGATAAAAGAAACGGTGTCGTTTCTCATTAATCCAAGACGTGATGTTTATGTAACGGAATCAATTAGTCCGAGCAGATAGGAACCATGCACGTGATGACTGATGAGTTGTTAATTTGTTAGATTTTAGTCCTTAGTACAGCTATCATATCAAGCTCTGTTCCTATATAGGTGAAGTAGTAAAACAAATTTGTAAAATCACTAACTTAAGCAAGATTTGTAAAATCACATTTTCTCTTTCAATAAAATTCTCTCTAGAAATTTAACTTTTCTTCAATCATTTCATGAATCCAGATCTGATGTGAGAAGGGTCATCCCTCGTAATATGTACCATACTTTTCTTTTCTTTTTTTGATAGGTGTACCACACTAATTGTTTCAATAATATGTACCCTTTCAGCCTGCCTACTGATCAGCATATTATCTTATGCAAATCACCTCAATTGCAATGAGACACTTTAATGGGATTTTTTGGGCATTTAACATTATTTTTGGAACATTTTAGTTAGTTATCAAGTTTGCAAAACTATTTAGTAAACTAGCATCTCGAGACTCTGAAACAAGAGTTTAATGATGGAACTCAAGTCTTTAAGACTCAAGTTACAAGTGGTGGTAATCTGATGTGGAAGAAAACTCCACATGAATTCCTACCGATGGATAGGGTTGTACTTCTTTAGATCTTCTCCTTCTTCTTCTTCTTCTTGTTTGCTTTATAGAACTCAAGTCTAAGATACTCAAGTTCCATGTGGATAAATTATTCCATGTTAGCTGTGTGTCAGCACAGGAACTCAAGTCTTAAAGGCTCGAGTTTTGTAACTGAACTTGAGTCTGAGAGACTCGAGATGCTAGTTTACAAAATAGTTTCAAAAACTTGACAACTAATGAAGTTGTTAAAAAATTGATGCTAAATGCCAAAAAAACCCCCCGCTTTGTTGCTCAGTTGCTCTCCATTGTATCCCTTTATTTGGTGCAAAATCATTGTGTGCGTATGATGAGGGTGACTTTGTGCATGCAAGCATGAGTTTCTCACAGAGAGAGAGAGAGAGAGAGAGAGAGAGAGAGAGAGAGAGAGAGAGAGCTTAGAACTAGCCTACCAGGAGGAGTAACAAAACTTTCATTCATCAATGTAATTCACATTAATCCCAGTAAACCATGATCAACTAAAATCAAAGAAAGATGTTAATTCAATCTTGCCATGTGTGTCTATTACCATAAAAGAGGGCTAAAATACATGCTTATCCATATGAACTGCGCCAATGCTCTTGACATGACATACTGCTCCCCTAAAGCATTTCAAAATTATTTGTAACATACAAGAAATAAGGAGCGCTGCACAGCCTGCATGAATGCTTGTTGGAATTATTGCACAAATAATTTACTTTTGTGATTTTGTGAACAAGATAAAAAAAAATCAATATAAATACACAAATCTATGTGTGAATGTACAAGAAAAAATAGAGTACAACTTACGTAGCAAATGAATGTAGAATGGTTTATACAAAACTAATCAAGACTAGTGTTTGACACTGTGTCCTTAAGGCATATTTCATCCCTCACACTATTTATTTAGTGATGTTTTGAGTCTCTTAGATGTCTGCCTCTCAAGATACAATGATCAATAACACATAGAAAAAGCACTACAATCTCTGTGCACAACAAATAGATCTCTCTCTCTCTCTCTCTCTCTCTCTCTCTCTCTTTGAAGACACTTATGAATGAATGAAAAAACTAAGGTCCTAAAATAAAATGAGGGATGCCTATTTATAGGCACACCGGTACTCATTCAAAATAGGTGTAATTGTGAATAAACATATTATTACACACTCGTACTAGTTCAGAAAATGTGCAATAGTGAATAGAAATATTGTTCCAAACTCGCACCAGTTCAGAAAAGGTGCAATAGTCAATAGACAACATTGGTTTAGAATTAAGTACAGTTCGCACAAACAAACATTGAAATAAGCCCAACCCATTTGAGCCAGCATTTATGGAATCAATTTCTCATTCACACCTTAATTGAACAAAATAATGTTGTTCAATTATTTTGTGGTTTTTGTTAAAAAATAAAGGGTAAATTACTCATTTGGTCCTTAACCTTTAGGTTATATGTTAATTTAGTCTCTAGCGTTTTGAATGCGTCAATTTAGTCCCTAACATTTTGGTATTGGATCAAAATGATCTCTGCCATTAAGAGCATTCACATCAGCTCTTTTATAAATATGTAAAATACACATTTTGACAACTTTTACACATTTTGAACCAAAAAACACTCTACATCAGTCCTTTTAAAATCGTGTAAACTTGTGTAAAATTATCAACGAGCTACAGTACCCGTGTAAATTTACACGGGCACTGTAGCTCTGGTATTTAGTTTTTTAATAGTTTTTTCTCTCTCCTCTCTAATTGACTCTCACCTCCCTCTCTCTCAGATGCTGCGCTCTCTCTTTCTCTCCTCCATCCTTTCATCCTCAGTTCTCTCTTTCTCTCTCACATCTCTCTCTCTTGTTCAAAGCATGCCACGGAGTTCACAGCGTGGCGAGATCGGCGCTGTGGGTCACAACGTGGCAAGATCGGCGCATGGCGTGTGACGTGGTCTCGAAGGTGGCAGTGTGGTTTTGGGTCGATGATCGATGGCGGCGACGTGGGGAGGTCTCGATGGTGGTTTAATCTGAGTTTATGGTGTGGGTTGGTCTTGGTTTGTGTGGGTTTGTTTGGTCTGGGTTGATTTGGGTTGTGGGTTGATCTGGGTATGTGTGGAGGTGTAGAGGCGTGGAGGCGTGGAGGCATGGAGACGATGGCGTTTTGATCGGCATTGATTTTTCTTTGTGTGGCTTGATTGGTGTTGGTTGATTTGATGTTGATTTTTCTTTGATTTTGGTTGATCTGTGTGGGTTAATGGCTTTTGGTTTTTGATGATGGTGGTGGTGGCTGTTGATCTGATGTTGATTTTTCTTTGATTTTGGGTGGAGATCGAGGTTGATCTGATGTTGATTTTTCTTTGATTTTGGTTGATCTGTGTTGGTTAATGGCTTTTGGTTTCTGATGATGGTGATGATGGTGGCTGTGGGTCTGTGAGAGAGAGGGGCAGTGAGGGAGTGAATAATAAAAAATTGTAAAATAATGAATATTTTATTGAATAAATGTGTAAAATAGATAAACTGATCTGAGTGTATTGTAAAAGTGAATGTGTAAAATAGAAAAAGTAGGTTTTTTCATGTAAAATAGACAGAAAATTTATAAGAGCTGATATGAATGCTCTAAGTGATAAATGAAAAATATTGATATGACTAACGGTTAAAATAAAATATTATTTTTATGCCTCATAGATTACCACATATACTGCCACATCATCATAAAATATTCTCTGTCCCTTTTTCTTTCCCTTTCCATCTCTTCGGTGTCTCTGTACCTAAGGCCAGTACACACCCAGCACCCACCCAACCAAATCCCTCTCTATCTCTCTCACTCTCTCAATCCCAGCTTCTCACCCCACCCATCAAATCCAAAAGCCCTCATAGCAAACTGATCCAAGAAAAACCAAACTATGTATTGGCCTTATACGAATTTAACTCCATTAACTTCCGTAACCTATCATTGAACCTGCAGCTCTCCTATGATCCTATCCTTCTTCGTACTTGTATTATTTTGCCAAATTTGATTATTTTTCTAAGGAAATTAACGATGTTTGGTTCAACCTGCAGTGGATGGTTCTTCGATAGCTTGGACCTTTTATCTTTTCTTAAAGAATTGAATGAGTTATCAATTAAATTTTTGTTTAGTAAACTCCAGTGGTCAGAGAAAACATCATGACTCAGTAATTAAATAACAAGGTTATCATTGAACAATAATGAAAATTACAAAAGAAGGATGAACTGTACATATCGCCAAATCGAAGCTCGTATTTTCGATGGCGTTTGGAGAGGGCTTCATGTGCAAAGTTGCAACTAGTTCTATAGGTAATGACTGCAAAATTTTGCTATCCACAATCCACACACTCTTAGATTTATTACTCAAGAATTATTGGCTTGGAATACTTAACATCAGTCAATAAAAATTTCTAGTTTTCTACTCAGTATCAGCTTGTTACTCAAGAATAACAAGTACTTTTTTCCCTTTCTGTTTGGTTTATGAAGAAGTAGTGGAAAAGATAAGGGAAAATTGGTTGGGTGGGTATCGGGTGCATGTGTAACTGTGTATTGGCCTAGGTACAGAGTCATAGATGCCGAAGGGAGAGAGAGAGTGAGGGAGAGGAAGTGAGGCCCTGTTTGGTTGTGTGGTTCTAACACACACATTTTAACATACTTTTTTACCCACATGTATATCAAAAATACTTAAACAACATTATTCAAACTACTCTACCAAACGGGCCCAAAGGGGAGAGGAGGATGGAGATAAGTTTGGATGGTAGGATCTCTTAGTTTTAAGTCGGGTTTTTTTTTTTAATATGATGTGGCAGTCCAATTAGTAGTTGATATAGCATGAAAAAAAAAATTTATTGTTCTATTTGAAACATCAACTAATTTTTCTATCCTCAATCAACTGCCAATTTATTTACTTTGTATCAGGTTCTTCAATGTTGGTAAAAATGGAAATTCTAGAGCTCATAACCTAGCTAGATATGCACGTCATATCACTAGTTTTTTGGTCTAGATGGAGGATGTTCCATTCCAAACTCTTTCAGCGTATAATGCTGATTTACGTATTTCTTAATAATATTCAAAATTTTCTTTCTCAAAAAAAAAAAAAAAAACTTTTTTCTATCCAAAAGATAACGGTAGGGACTAAATTGACTCAGTGCTAAAAATGTTAGGGACCAAATTGACCAAATTAAAAAGTTAAGGACTAAATTGAAATATGGTGTAAAGGATATAGACAAACTTTGTAAATTACCCAAAAATAAAATTAAAAATAGTTACTTTTAGGACATATTTAGAAATTCATTGTAAATATTGTAATAACAAAGCAATGATATATTAGGAATGAATTTAGTGAACCAAACGTAGTAATCTATATATATATATATATATATATAACCGAAGCTTTTGAAGCTTCTACAATTTTCCACATCAGCATAATATAAATAATAATAATAATAATAAAACTTTTCTAAACCCTAAACCTGGTGCCCTTTTTCCATGTCAGTGTAATATAAAAAAAAAAAAACTTTTCTAAACCCTAAACCCGGTGCCCTGCTTCTCTATATTATATTAAATATATATAACTGAAACTTTTGAAGCTTCTACAATTTTCCACATCAGTATAATATAAAATAATAATAATAATAATAAAACTTTTCTAAACCCTAAACCCGGTGCCCTTTTTCCACGTCAGCGTAATATAAAAATAAAAAAATAAAACTTTTCTAAACCCTAAACCCTGTGCCCTGCTTCTCTATATTATATTAAATAAAAAACGAAAAGAATAGAGAGCATTTGTGAGTTGTGGCCGTGAAACACAGGGATAGAAATCAGATGCAGAGAGCCAGAGAGTGTTGGAGAGAGAAACCTGAGGGAGGCGTCTTCACTACTGTTAGACCAATCTCCCTCCATCTTCCGGTTCCACACAGTTGTCAGTAAGTTTTATTTTCTTGAAAACTTGAGGATGGATGCTATCTTTTTCAAAGCCCAACCTAGCCTTGATATAATTAAGACCATTCTTTTTCAGTAATTTTCAACTCATCTTAGTTTCATATTCTAGGGTTTTTAGGTTTATTGTGCTTATGCGATCAAAATTTGGGCAATCCTAATTGATTTATAATCTGGGTTTGCTTTCATTTGATTAAAAAATGGGAAATTTAGTTATTTTTGTTGGGCAATTTGGGTTTTATATCTATGACTTATTATCTGATTTCTGTTTTCCTCCTTCCTGTTTTGATTTTTTTAGTCAAAGATATATTTACTAATTTCAATTTTCGCTTAATTTCCAATTTTTACTAAAGGGGTTTTGTGCTTTTTTTTAAGGCTAACTTTATAATCTACTCGATAATTTAATGTGCTTTTGATTTTAATCCTATCAGGGGGTTTCTCTACTTGAAGAGAGGGTCAAAATTATGAAGATTTGATTGGTTGGTTTATAATCTGTTCATTTGTTTTTGTAGATTAGTTTTGGTAATCAAATTTGTTTAGAAATCTGTAACTATAAACAAATTTAATTAGGACTCTATAACCAAAAATATATAACCATACTAATAATATATTTCATTATTTAGTTATATATATTATGCGTTATACTAAATGGTTGATTTTCATGTTGGTATTTCTCTTTCATTCTCTGTTGAATATATACTCTACCCCTCTTCACTCAGTTTGATCTCCCACAACCCTGTCGGCACCTGGGTTTCTACCACCGGGTTTGTCGTTGGGTTTCTACCCCTATCGAATTTTTATTTTTATTTTTGGTATCTAATTTGAGTTTGGGATGAGTCCGTAGAGAAATTCAAGTTTGGGTTTGAGAATATCTACTTATTCATGGCTGTATTTTGCTTGAAATCGGAGAAGCACCCAACACCCGAGGCAGAACAATTCCACTTGAATGGTTGCCTTACTCCCTACCGTTAAGCGAATCCTACCACAGGTCCATCTGTGGCAGAGGGTATAGCTGCCTTTTCAGTTGCCATCATTGGCCACTTGGCCTCACTAGGTCTATCTCTATCTCTCTTCAAATTTAGACTCTCTGTTCTATAAATTTTTTCCCTTTACAAGATATATTTTTATGGTGGAATGCTTGTGATTAAGATGACTAATATTTAGGTAATTGTTATCTGAAGCTTGGTTTTATGTTTAGTTTAATTGTTTCATCTCAAGACTTTCATTGTTTTTATTACTTCTTTATTTGAAGTTAAGAGTAGCATCTACATTTTTTAGGGGTTTTGTTTGATCCTTATTTTTTAGTTATGCTAAGGTTTGTATTTTTAATTTTGGTATAACCATGGAAGCTAAGATCCATAGCTATCAGCCTACTATTGACTTTTACTTTTTGCTTTCTGCCATGCACATCGAAGGACCAAGTCCATAGAGTTTAGAAGCTAGCTATCTACAAATTCCAGCAATGGCAAAGTGCATAAGTGAAAAGGTAGAGCTATGTTTTTACTTCTTCCATATCTATTTTTGAAGTATATTTTGTGAGACTTCATTGTGATCCAAGCTGATATATTGATTATTTAATATAATAGGCAAATAATGGGTTATTTTTCATTGTTACCAGGAAAAGAATTAAGAAGGTTACTTATTGATAAAAATAAATAAATGACTAATAGGGTTGAAGGGCTTATTGATACATGATTGCATGTCATAACACTGAAGATATGGCCCTAGGTAGTACATTGGAGAATTTAAAATCCATTGCATAATATTTATTTGCAATTGAATGTCCAAGCAATTTGATTACATTTAAAAAAACTGAAAATTATACCTTTTCATTAGGCCTATTAAAGGAACCATTTTATTTTTCTTAAATTGGTATTTCTATCTTGTTTCAGAGTTATTGTTGCAAACTTAAAACCGCTGGTATGGTTGCACATTGTGTTCAGAACAGTATTACTCCAAAAGCATTACCAGTAAAGTTTTTAATTTCTTTTTAAAACTCTCTCCATTGTTTCCTCAAACATTCTGTCTCTACAGCTTTGCCCTTATTATGAATGCTCCTCTGCAGACTTCATTCAAAATACAAAACAGCAAACATTAGGTGTAGAGAGAGAAATCTGAGGGATTTTTCCATTGTCAGCTAGTTTCCCTCCGCTTTCTAGCTTCAAGCCACCATTATACCTCCAGAAACATTACTGGTAAAGTTTTTAATTTTGTTTTAAAAAGTTGCTGGTAAAAATATGATTTAGGTTTTGGTATTTCATATATCAAAAAGTGCCTAAGACCATCTATCAAGTTACATATTAGATGAAAAGGACTGATAGTTTCATTTTTATTGTTTGCTTTATTATTATTATTATTATTATTACAAGTTCCTCTCAATGCAAAGTTATAATTGGATTTTGTGGTTGGGGAGAGTGGAAAAGAAGACTAGCTGATTGGAAGCATGGTAAACTAAGGGAGTATACTCCATCTCATTCTTTATTGTGATGTCTTTGTGATCTTCTTTCAAAGTAAAGTTGGTAATATCATATTAAATTTGGTACTTTTCTATAGAGTTTTTTGATCTATTAGATAGAGAGGTTTTTCTATGCTTTTGTTGGAATTTTGGATTTTAAGTTTCAATCTTGAAATTCAATCTCAAAGAAAGCAAAAATAGAAATACATGTTTGATCTGATTCTCTCTCTTATATACCTACAACTCTTTTTGTTGTCTCTTTGGGTTTTTGTTATAATATGTAACATTGGTTACACACATTTTGAGATTGGATATTAGCTTTAAGATGTTGATTATAATGAAAAAATTTTGTATAGCCTTATACACATTCTTATGCAGTGACCACATGGCACTTCTTAAAGTTTTTGAAGGATAGAAGGATGCAAACCGTAATCAAAAGAGTACTTTCACCTTGCAAATGACAGAGGATATGAGAATGCAATTTGTAGATCTATTTAGCATTGACTTTGTAAACAAATTGATGAGTGCTAATGTAAGTTCTTTAAGATTTTCAAATTTTAAGGCATTTGATTTGCTAAAATCTTATAGTTACTAAAAACCTAGTAATACTATATTGCTGTAATGTGATTTAATCAATCAATCCAAGATTACAAGAATCAAACATCACACGCTTAAGTTTTTGCCATCCATACTGTTTTGCTTTCCACAAATTAAAAAAAAAAAAAAAAAAAAAAAAAAAAAAAAAAGAAGAAGAAGAAGAAGAAGAAGGAAGAAGCAAAATTCTAGTTTGACCTCAAAATGTCCTAGGATGTTTCTTTGTTTTCTCCTAGCTGCATCTTCAAGCATAATAGATAACCTTTCCAAACATAATATAAATAAATAAGGGGATAAAGGATCTCTTTATCTGATTCCCCTGAAAATTCCAACAATACTATTCCATTCCAAATAATATTAAATTTGGTATAGGAAATCATGTTCATGATAAGTTTTTTAAGTTGTGTAGGGACATGGAAGAACTCTAATGGATCTTGAATAAATTCCCACACCAAATGATTATGCGTGCAATTGCGTAGAGATGCTTCTGCGTTTGTGTGCATTTGTATTTTTTTTTTGCTAGTCCCATGGCACTGTTCATGAACCAGCCAACATCTGAAAAACACTTGAACAATGTTTTTTCTTTCAAAAAATATTTTGCTACAGTGTTTTTAGTAATAAATTTTCAATTTTCAGCAAAATAAGCGGTATCCAAACAGACTCTATATGTCTTATCGAGATCTAATTTTATTGCTAAATGGCCAACTGTTCCTTTCTTCCTTCTCAAAGACCTAATGATTTCTTGGACTAGTATAATATCATCACTCGTGTAACAAAGAATGAATTTTTTTAGCAATTCCCTTTCTTAAAAGATCAATTGCAACACCTCTAAGCGAAAAGGATAATGTAATTTTGGCTTTAAACAGGCCCATGAATTCTTACAATATTTCGAGGACTTGGCTTATGTTTTGTCCATTACTAATAGCCTTGCTTAGGCCTGTCCACGGGTCAGTCCGGGTCGGGTTTGTGCCCAACCCGGAACCGACCCGACCAGATCGGGTCTTTCAAATTGGAACCCGCCGCCGACCGGAGGGTTGATCGGATCGGATGGGTCGGAGCTTCCACAAAGTTCGGGCGGATCGGTCGGGGTTGAGTATTTGGAAAACGGCGAGAATCCGGCGAAAAAAAGATGAAAAAGGGCAGAACTCCGGCGATTTTTTTTTGAAAAACGGTAGAAATCCGGCCGATCTCTCCAGATCTAGCGAGATCTTGGCCATTTTCAACAAGATCTTGGCTAGATCTAGCGAAATCTCGCCGGATCTAGCTTAAATCTTCCCAAAAAAATCTCAAATCTCGCCGGAAAAGTGATAGGCGGTCAGATCGGGTTTCTCGGATTTGAGAGAAGGAGATCCGACCTCCGACCCGTTGATCTCGGATTTCGGAGAATCAAATCCGTCCCTGACCGCCGGAGCAGTCGGTTCGGTCGGCGGCGGGTCGGGTTCCGGTCGGCGGCACCGGGTTGGTCGGTCCGGCGGGTCCTTGGACAGCCCTAGCCTTGCTTTAAGAATAACACTAAGGTTGCATTTGCAACGATTTTTGGAAGAATGCATTTTCTATAATTAATGTATTATGACAAAATGTTTTTTTTTTTTTTTTTCTAAACTGTGTTTGGTATTATGCTTAAACTTTTACAAAAATGTAATTATGTGGAATGAAATTGCACTTGGTTTGGAGAAATGTAGAGTGCTATTAGATTAAACCAATTTTTCTTAGGATAACTATAGTTGCGCACATATAAATTGACATATATTATATAAGTGTCCTCCATTACATAAAATCTCAAAAAAAAAAAAAATCAATTATTAATATCTACTTAAATACTAACACACAAATACATTCACCATTACTAATAAGAATAATAGTAACAAAATAAATAATGCCAACGAAAATTTTCAAATTCCTTAAATTTTTATATAACTTTTTTTCTTTTTGAAAAATGTTAGAGTTACAAAAATTTTTATAATATTTTTTACAAATTACTGATGTGGCGAGTGATTATTAGTAAGTAAAAAAGTGATATAAGTGATAGGCCTAGATGAAAATCAGTAAGAATTTGTTATTTGAACATTTTGTAAAAATGTTGTAAAAAAGTTTGTAACTACATCATCACTTAGGAATATATTTAGTAGAACTAGGAGAGTGATAGAGATGATAGGGATTTGGGGAGAGATGGTTTTGGTGTTTGTAGGTTCTAAAATAACAATTTGGGGTTTTATGCCCCAAATGCTAATGCTAAGGAAAAAAGGTTTAATTGGGTGTTTTTTCCCCCAAAAAAAAAAAAAGGTTTAATTGGGTGTGTTAAAAAGTTTAAAAGAGGGATAATAAAAAAAAAAAAAGAGATCGTAGAGAAAGAATGGAAAGAGTAATGCTATATTTACATTCCTGTCATGACGTGAGCTCATCCCACAAAAAAGTTGATTAACTTCGCCCATCCCAAATATGTTGGTGTGAGTGTGTGTTCCAAACACCTTTATTCTTATTTATTTTCTAGCCATTGGAAATTTATGAGTAAAATAACCGTTGGAGAATTATGAGAAAAATAGTCGTTGGGCAATTATGAGAAAAATAGCCGTTAGGCAATAATTAATAATATAGCCGTTGAGTTTTTAAGGGCTATTAGTAACCAATAACTATAGACTATTATCTTCATAAATAGCCTATATAATATTCATCATAACATATTTTTCAAAAGGGTCTTTTTACTACTCTATATTTTTAGATATACAAAACTCTACTATTTTTCTCTCCCACATATTTTTCTACAAGAATATTTGTTCTAAGGAAAGGCAATAGAGGGTTGTTCTTAAACCTTTTGTGAGTGGAAGTGCGTACATCACAAAGGTCGACGCTATAGTCTAATCCTGGGGGGTTGTTTGGCCAAGAGAACCAATCGCACCAAGTTTTACTTTGGGTGGCACGAATCAACCTTTAAAGACAACGCTCTTTGCGTGATTCTATACCACTGTGAGATTGTTCCTAATTTTACTTAAATTTATATTGATGATGCTATGGTCGTCAGTCAAGATGTTCATTCAGAGAGGGATCGTCAGCTGCTGTTATTGACCCTGGAACACAATAAATTATGAAAGATGTGGTCATCGGTGTGGTGTCAGCCATAAGACCTTCGATGGCAAAGTTAAAAAAGCTTGGAGACGAAGGAAGATAATAATAAACCTTAGATGAGTGGAATCTTATGTGACTGTTTTTCATACCTTTTCCGGATCTTGTTTATGGATATATATAGGTTATTTCAGTACTCTTCTAGCCGTTGGTTCTGCCATAATGAGAGCATAATTGCTTGAGTTTGTAATGCTCGTGCAGGGTGTTAAGTTGACAGATACACCTTCAACGGTATTGAAATTTATTGACATTTTCGTAATGGCTGGTCCTGATTGAAGGACGACGGTTAAGTCATTGTTCGGGCAATCCCCCTCGTACTGTTCTGACAGTGAGGTCGTCCTTATATATCGTCCATTTCATATGGACGATTATATATAATTTTTGGGCCTATCAGTTGCCCCCCTTATTCCAAGGTCGTCCATAATTTGGTCGGTCCTAGGAATACGAAAGGTTTTTATTTTTTATTTATTTTTATGTGTCTTTATCATCAGGTGCTAGGGGAGAAGATGCATCTTACTTCACAGTTTTTGGCGAACGAGGAGAAAGCTGTTATGGCCACCTCGAAGGTAGAAGGTTTAGAGGCCGAGGCGTTTGTATTGCGGAAGGATTTGATTACAGCGATGGACACCCATAACACTTCCAAGGAGCAAGTCAAAGTTTTGACCGAGCAACTTGAAGCTGAAAAGTTGAAGACAAAACAAAGGGACGAGCTCCTTGCGTCAGCGGGTCAGAGGATGAAAGCTGCAGTGGTCAAGGCCGTCCTTGCCTTCCAGACGACAGATGAATACAACACTATCTTGTTCCAGTGGTACTTCAAGGGGTTTGAATTGTTAAGAAGATATTTGATCAAGCACGGACAAGGAGTCAATCTGGACGAGCTGGATTTTGAAGCTGTAGATAAAGAGATTGAAGCGGACGAGGCTGCTTTGGCAGCTCAGGCTTCTATGTCTTCAGGCAAGGACCCTCCTGCAGCTGATGAGGGTGGTGATAATGCTCCTCCTGCATAATCACTTAGTGCTTTTTTTCTTTTCTTTTTTTGTGCCCTGTGTGTTCTGGGCTTTTTGGGTGAACACCCTTTTTTGGTCCTTGTATGTTTTGGGTTTTTTCTTGAACAATTTGCATCTTCGAGCATATATATGTGTGTTATATTTGTTGCTATCTTCCATATTTGTTTTCAACATTTCTCCCCTTTAGACTTAGAAAATTTTGTGTTGAAATTACTTCTTCGTCTTTTGAAGGATCTATTTTCTTCGTCTGTATGTGGACTTAAATGATTTTTGTTGGAGTGTTCTTGGACGATGTATGTTCCATTATGGGCTTTTTGCCATCTTTTTATCTGGGCGATGTGTATCCTTTGAAGGAATTTCATCGTCTTTTCGATCTGAACGATGTACATCCTTTGCAGGAATTTCATCGTCTTTTCGATCTGGACGATGCACAATCTTCCAGGGATTTTATTGTCTTTTTGATCTGGATGATGTACATCCTTTCAAGGGATTTCATCGTCTTTTCGATCTGGACGATTAACCATTTTGGGTTTTGAAAAGATAATTAGAACACGGGAATTGCTGAACGAGGCTATTGAAATGCTGAATGATCACTTATGAAGTCCTGAATGATTACTTATACAATCTTGCATAAATACATAACTTGTAGTAGAAAGCATAGAACCAATTTGCCTTAATAGAAAGTATGAAATCAAATTATGTTAACTGCTTACAATTAGGCCATGGATTATTTCTCGTAATACCTCTTTAGGTGGTCAACATTCCATGGGTGAGGTAGCTTGTTTCCTTCCAAGTCTTCTAGGTGGTAGCTTCCTTGTCGTGAATAGTGGACGACTCGGTAGGGTCCTTCCCAGGTTAGACCCAGTTTGCCTTGTGCAGGATCCTTTGTCGCAGGAGTCACTTTCCGAAGGACGAGGCCACCGATGCTGAATCTTTTCAGCTTCACTCTTTGATTGTAGTATCCTGCCATCTTCTGCTGGTACTTGGCCATTCTATGGGAGGCCTGGTCTCTGACTTCGTCCAGGCAATCCAGGTTCAATCTCAGTTGGTCGTCATTGCCTTTTTTGTCGAAAAATTCCCTCCTGATGCTAGTGAGCCCTACTTCGACGGGAATGACCGCTTCCATGCCGTATGTCAGGTTGAAAGGAGTTTCTCCTGTTGGTGTTCTTACTGTCGTCCTGTAAGCCCATAGGACGCCTGGTAGTTCCTCGGGCCATGCTCCATTTGCCCCCACTAACCGAGACTTGATGATCTTGAGCAAGGTTCGGTTTGTTACTTCCGTCTGTCCGTTGGCCTAAGGATGTCCTAGTGAAGAATACTTGTTTTTGATACCTAAGCTCGAGCAAAATGACCTGAACCCTTAGCAATCGAACTGGCGACCATTGTCTGATATGATCGTCCTCGGAATCCCGAACCTGCAAACAATATTTTTCCACACAAAATTTTGTACCTTAGCTTCTGTGATCGTTGCAAGAGCTTCTGCTTTGACCCACTTCGTGAAATAATCAATCGCGACGAGTAGGAACTTCATTTGTCTCTTTCCTTGTGGTAGGGGGCCCATGATGTCGATCCCCTATTGTGCGAATGGCCAGGGTGAGGAAATGCTCGTCATTCTTTCCCTAGGGACTCGTTGAACATTCCCATATCTTTGACAGCTGTCACATTTCTTCACAAAGTCTACTGCATCTTGCTGCATGGTGGGCCAGAAGTAACCTGCCTTCATGATCTTTCTGACGAGTGACTTTCACCCCATATGATCTCCACAAACTCCTCCGTGTACTTCCTAGAGGACATATCTGGCCTCTTCTTCTTCTATGCATCTCAAGTAGGGTTGAGAGAAGCCTCTTCTATAGAGTTGATCATTCAATATAGTGAATTGGGCAGCTCGTCTTTGGACTTTCCTTACTTCTTCAGTGTTTGATGGTAGTCGTCCATCCTTAAGGAAAGACAAAATTGGACTCGTCCATCCCTGGCGGGTATGCACAGAGAAGGTTTGCAATTCTTTGATGTTGGGGAGGCTTTGTTCTTCTAGTTTCCAATCATGTGTCTTGTCTTGGATATCTGCTGATGCGCTGCGGGCTACTTCGTCGGCTTCTGCATTCTGTTCCCGTGGAACCTGTATAAACTCCACACAATTAAAGTTGCTTACCAGCTGATTTGTTAATTTAAGATATTTTTACAGCCTCGTCTCCTTTGCTTCAAAATCCCCTCTGGCTTGCCCTATAACGAGCTGTGAGTCACTTTTGACCACAATTTTTTCAGTTCCCAGTGCCTGTGCTAGTCTGAGCCCTGTTAACAGAGCTTCCTATTCTGCTTCATTATTGGTTACGGGGAATTTCAGCTGGACCCCATATTTGAGAACATCTTCTTGGGGGGAGATTGGAGTGGCCTGGGCCATTTTAGACATTGTTCGTCTTTAATCTCTGTCAAAATCTGATCGACGGGCATCACTAACGGTGTAAACTTCGTTTGTCGAGGATTTTTATCATCTCTTCGTCTATTCCCGTTGTCAATACGTCGGTCAGCTCGATCTCTCTTCTGCCCCCTTCGATTGTCATCTTTTTCCTTCTTCTTCTCCTTTGTCTTTTCTGCCTCATCTATGGCTGCCAGGGCGTCTTTAGCGTTCATATATTTCTGCGCCTTCAAAAGCGCTTCTACCATCATCTTGGGAGGATTCTTTGCCAAAGAAACCACAAAGTCTCTGGACTTCAATCTAGCTTTGAAGGTTGTAAGCTGTACCTTATCGTCTGACTCATTTACTTCCAGCATTCCTTGTGTGAAGCGCATCACATAGGAATTCAAAGTTTCTTTTTCTCCTTGTTTGATTGTGAGCAAGTGATCAGCTGTCCTTTGTGGATGTTGTTCGCCAACAAAGTGACGAACAAACGAACTGCTTAGCTGCTCGAAATTATCAATGGACGACGTAGGCAATTTGGTGAACCATTCCCGGGCTGCCCCTTTAAGGGTAGTGGGGAAAGATCGACATAGTATCTCGTCAGGGGGCTGTTGGAGACCCAAGGTCGTCTTGAAAGTATTCAGGTGATCCAACGGATCTTTTAATCCGTCAAAGGGCTCGAGCTGGGGCAGGTGGAACTTGGAGGGCATCGAGCATTCTTAGACGGCTGCAGTGAAAGGTAAGTCAGTCTTCCTGACGATTCTGTCCAACCCTTGATCCGTCTTTCCCCTAATAGCGTTTCTCAGCTCATCCATCTCCTTCCTCATTTCCTTGAGGAGATTCGAGTTTGGCTCTTCTGGAGTGCAGGCTCGTCTCCTATGACTGTCTCCGTCCTCATCTCTGTTGACTTCTGCGTGGTTATCTCCCTGTTGCAGCCGTTGCCTCATCTCTTGATTTTGCTTGGTGAGTTCTTTCACTGTGGCTGCGAGTGCCTGAATTTGTAGGGCCAATGCAGTAGGATCTGGGTTAGAGTTGGACTCCATCTCATTAGAATAGAACAATGTCCTTGAACTGAACGCTTAAAGATATCTTTCCCCACAGACGGCGCCAAACTGATGATGCTATGATCGTCAGTCGAGATGTTCGTCCAAAGAGGGATCGTCCGCGGCTGTTATTGACCTTGGAACACAACAAATTATGAAAGATGCGGTCACCAGTGTGGTGCCAGCCACAAGGCCTCCGATGGCAAAGTTAGAAAAGCTTGGAAACGAAGGAAGATAATAATAAACCTTAGATGAGTGGAATCTTATGTGACTGTTTTTCATACCTTTTCCAGATCTTGTTTATGGATATATATAGGTTATTTCAGTACTCTTCTAGCCGTTGGTTATGCCATAATGAGAGCATAATTGCTTGAGTTTGTAACGCTCGTGCAGGGTGTTAAGTTGACAGATACACCTTCAACGGTATTGAAATTTATTGACATTTCCGTAACGGCTGGTCCTGATTGAAGGACGACGGTTAAGTCGTTGTTCGGGCAATCCCCCTCGTACTGTGCTGACAGTGAGGTTGTCCTTATACATCGTCCATTTCATATGGACGATTATATATATTTTTCGAGTCTATCATATATTATCATTGCTTATTTATATTCTTGCTAATTATTTGGGATATTATTTGTTGTATCAAACTTGTTTATTCACTATTATTTTTCCAACAAAATAATCTAGAAATTGCACGTAGGAATTCGATTTAGCCATTGAACAACCTCGGCACAGTTGGCCTGCATCTTCGTATCTCACAAGTACACATACCAGCAATTTCAAAATACTCTTTGACTTGGACTTGTATGAGGCCGCCCTCCCTCGAAATATAGGCATCCACCATTTCCATATGCTTATTTTTGAACAGCACATTCCTGGCCCATTCGACTAACCCAACCTCTTTCCCATCCAAAAAGTTGGGCAAATTGGGACGCTTTCCAGTAGCAATCTCGAACTTTAAGATCCCAAAACTGTAAACATCAGCCTCGAGTGTGGGTACAGTGAGGCCGTCCTTGTACTCAAGGGGCTTGTAACTGTAACCCATTGTGCCCGTAGATTGGCTTTGGCTGGACGCATAAGAAGTGGGCGTCAATCCTCCTTGCGAGACCAAAATCAGAAATGTGAGCCTGAAAATGGGAATCCAAGAGCACATTGCTGGACTTAATA
This sequence comes from Quercus ilex subsp. ballota, assembly GCA_032727855.1. Lineage (NCBI taxonomy): Eukaryota > Viridiplantae > Streptophyta > Magnoliopsida > Fagales > Fagaceae > Quercus > Quercus ilex. The sequence goes on from CM064909.1 coordinate 35,546,706, forward strand.
TCCTGATGAGCAATGGGTTTGTCCAAACCATGCAGAAAAGAGAGACCATTAGCCACACCCCTCACAATCTGAATCCGGGTCCCCCAAGATAACGTAGCCACGTCCTGTTTCTCTTCCTCCTGCAGGTGCAACCACTGCTCCAAACTGCCATTCTGAATAAACTCGTATACGAGGAGCCTATTGGAGTCGGTCATGCAATAGCCTAGAATCTTAACGATGTTTGGGTGATGGAGCATACCCAGGGTCACCATCTCAGCCCAAAACTCTTGAGAGCCTTTGAAAGCGTCTGGGTCGAGTTTCTTGATGGCCACGGTGACTCCGTTGGAGAGCTGGGCCTTGTAGATGAGGCCGAATCTGCCACCGCCAATGATAAAGTCACTGGAGAAGTTTTTGGTGGCCCTCCTCAGCTTGGTCATGGAGATTTGGAGAGTGGGATCGAAGGAAGCGCTATTATTGACGGTAATGGTGGAGAATAGCTCGGTTGTAGTTGTAGTCGTAGACACGGGGTTTTGGACTTTTTGGGGTTTCTTGCGTTTTCCACACAAGATGACCAAGAAAGCAAAGAACATGGTTACGATCGAGGAAGAAGCATGCAGTGACTGCTAGAACAGAAGACTACTATGTTATGTTATCGTTAAGAACATAATATAAAATAACATGGTAGTCTTGGCAATCTTGCAGACATCATAGGAATAATGAATTCAAACACTTTATATATAGAAAGAATTACGAATACACCCCATATATTCCTTGTGAAAACTTCACACTGTATCCACGTAAGATTTGTTCTAGAATCACAACTATTTTTTCCATAACTCAAATATGGGATTATAAACATTAGCAGCAGTGAAGTTATATAGCTATTTTAATTTTACCAAAATACAAAAATGCACGTTGCAGTAGTAGTGTCATAGGTAAAAAATTTTAGCTTCTTGCAAGAAACTAAAAAATAATAATAATATTTTATTAACTTCTCTCTCCTCTTTCATTAAACAAATATTTTCTCTTTTTCTTTCTTTCTTTCTCTCTCTCCGGCTTCTCTTCTTTCTTCTTTTTTCCTCCTCGTTTTTTTTTTCTCTCTAGCCGTCTAGTGCCTCTCTCATCCCTTAGCTCGCTGGCTAGCTTGCCTACCGCCGAGACCCATCTAACCCACCTACCCACTGAAAAGTCGTTCAAAAAAGACACACACCAAACTGTCGATTTTATTTTTTGTCACTGTATTGGGTTTCGTAATTCGCCGAAATAGCCATGGCCTGCGCGAAGCTCAATGCGGCGTCGTCTCAGTGGATCAGACAACAGCGAAGAACTCGACCAAACCGTTGTGAGTACTATTATAGTATTATCGTTTGTGTCTGATTTTGCTTTTGCTTTTTGGATCGGTATTTTGATTGTTTTTTAATCTATCACTGTTGTTCAGTATGAACAAAATTTTGAGCTTTGATTGTTCTGAATCTATTGTTGTTGTTAAAATTTTGTGTGTAACCATTGGTTGTGATCGAAACTTTGTAGGTTTTATTTTTGTGGTTGTGGGTTGATTTTCTTGAGTAGTTGTGGGCTGATTTTGGTGGTTGTGGTGGCGGTAGGAGTAGACTGTGGGTAGGGTGGTGGTGGTGGTGGTGGGTTGTATGAATTGGTGGTGGCGGTGGTGGGATGTAATATTTTATTGTTGTAGATATATTATTTTATTGTGATGTTTATATTATTTTATTATATTAAAAGCTAAAATAGATCCACTACTGTTAGATTTTTTGTAAAATAAATAAATAAAATAGAGAAAGTAACTTTTTATGATATCAAATGGCTACAAAAATGGTTACAAATAGACTTGTTCTCCCCTCTTAGGTCTATCACATCCAAATTGTGGCAATATTGTGACAAAGACAGATGTGGGCCTAGGAAATTATAGTTGGAGAAAATTTTTACTTTTCTACTTCGCATTATCAGTCTATCACACTGTATTTCTGAGAAGTTACCCAATTATTTCTACTTTTCTACATTCGCACCATCTTAGGAAGTAACCAGAACTTTACTTCTATGTACTAATTTTTTTTTTTTTTTTGATTGGATGTACTAACTCGTTATTATTGGTGAGACTTGGAAATTTACACACACACACATATATATATATATATATATAGGATTTTGTTAATGTGTGCTCTAAGAACACACAATAATTTTCATTTATGAAAAAAATTTTCTCAAAAATTGAAAGAGTATTGACAACTTTTTCAATTCTCGAAAAAATATTTTTAAAAGTGGATGGCTTAACGTGTGCAGTATATTTTTTTGACTTTAACATATATATATATATATATATAGTACTTTTTAATAAACACATATATATCGTACTTAGTTCAGAAACGAGCGCGTTCTTCTGTTGGGTGTGAAAAGGAGATTATCGGATATCAAAACCTCCATATTTCCACTCATAACTCATAAGAAGCCTGCTGGCAGTGGGTGGGAAAATGCGTGTGGTTTCAACTTTCAAGGAGCCTTCAGCCTTGAAGTTTTTGACTTTTTGCAGTGAGTCACTGAGAGACTCTCATGAACCGTATCCGGACTTTCGTGGAAGTCACGTTTCTTTTTTTTCTTTTTCTTTTTTGAGAGAGACGTGGACATAAGGTTACTCGTGATGAGTGAATAAAAGTGGGACAGGATTGTTTGGATTTGTTTTTGATGAAGTATGAATTCGTCAGTCACTGAGTGTGGCCAGGAGAATGTGTTCTGCCTCTTGGAAGGAAGTTTCTTAGAGATGGTCACCGGTGTGGTGCTTGCCACAACACCTCCGATGCTAAAGTTAATATCCAAAATCACACAAGAATCAGTAATCAAAATAGCATCAATCTTAATATTTCATACCTCCTTCGTGGGAGAATGTGGGGGATTTATATATGTTGATGTAGGTTCTAGCCGTTGAACCATTTATGGAGGTTTAACTTCCCTCTAGGTAACGCTTCCTGGCCTCATCATATGGCTTTAATTAGGTCCCAACGGTCTGTCCAGCTGGGTTTGTAACCGCCTTGGTCATTTACTGATAGTATTCAATGAGATGTTGTCCTCGTCTGCATCATGTCTTCTCGTCACTGAAGGTTCTTCTCGTCACTGAAGGCTCTTCTCGTCTATACGATTTACCTCTTGCAAGGCCTACTTCGTCAGTCCCATCAGTTGCCCCCGGATTCCGTGGTCGTCATGACGTGTCGTGGCGACCGAGGAAGGTGAAAGGTTACTAGGCAGTAGGCGGTTGGGTTTTTGAGCCGTATTCAATGCGTGGCGGCGGTTCCCTTTGGGTTGTGGCCCACGTGGCACTTTTTGATTGGAGGAGTCAATGATGAGTCCCCTTGATTTTCCCGCTGGTTTTTTAGCTTCCCAATATTTGGTTTTAAACTTCCCATTTTCTCATTATTTTCTTTTTACCTTTTTGAAAAAGAGAATTCCTCCATTGTTGCTCTGGTTCTCATCTTCTCTGTCCTCTTTCCCGGCGATTTTGTTCCTGCGTAGTGTCACGGTTTTCTTCTCCGAGGTAAGTCTTCCCTTTTTGCTCCCTATTTACTTCGTTTATTCCTGTTATCATAAATTTCTAATCTTCTATTTCTTCTTTGCTTGCTGTTTCTCTTTTGCTGGCTGTTTCTTCTTCTTTGCTTGCTGTCTCTTTTTTTAGTTTTTCATGGTTGGTAGCTCTGAGGTTAGGTTAGAGTGCCCTTCAATTTCATTCCTTTTCGCTCGATTAGGAGGGGGTTTAGGAACCTTTCCTTACCTAGGAAATTTTGTTTACGAAGGCAATAGCTTAGCCGTAGCGTTGGCTGAGTTGTTGCCAATCTTATATCAATCCGTCAAGTGGTTTGAGGAATTAGTGAAGGAAAGGACGATGTCAGAGGTCAGGTCTAGCGAGCTTGAGACTGGGTTGTCGTCTAGCGGCGACCCAGTAGAAGGGGATACGGCCGTTTCTGTCCCTCGTGAGGTTAGGGCTTTTTATGCTTTGGAGGAGAGATGTGGGTTGGACGATGATACCCTTAGGAGATTTCGGGATAGATTTCAATTTCCAGATCGGGTTAGGGTTCGTCTGCCCAATGAGGAGGAACGGGCTTGCCACTTCTTTCCTGGCGAGGTGTGCTTTTATGAGTTCGCCTTCGTCTGTGGGTTGAGGTTTCCCGTCCATCCCTTTGTGATGGAGTTGCTAAACCAGTTTGGTATTGCTCCCGGGCAGCTCATGCCAAACTCGTGGAGAATACTGGTCAGTTGTATGGGAATATGGCTGGCTGCCTTGGACGGAGACATGCTTAGGGTCGACGAATTTGCTTACTTGTATCGCCTGAAGGCGTCAAAGGAGCACGGGTATTATGAATTGGTGCCCTGGGAGAGGAATACTAGGATCGTCAAGAAGTTACCCTCGTCCTTCAGATACTGGAAGTCCAGGTTTTTCTTCGTATCTGGGGACGATTTTGAAACTCCCTCGGGCGAGGTTTGGGGTGATCTCCCGAGGTTGCATCGTCGGTGGGGAACCCCGACTTTAGGTGCGTCAATACTCCCTTTGATACATTAACCACCTGTGGCTTCACTCTTATCGTTACTTACTTTCCTGTCTCTTTTTCTGTGCAGTTAAGAGACGACCCAAGTTAAAGAGCAGGTACAGGAATCGGGTTCAGAAGGCGATCGAGTACGCGCAGACGATCGAAAGTTGGGACGACCTTGTTGACCCCAGGACGCTTGCCTTCTACTGTCTTGGGCCAGACCCGTCTGACTACGTTCTGAGAAACCTTGAAATTGAGGGAAAGAAGAGTAAGTATTTGATTCGTCAGTATTATCTCCTTACGCGGCAGTATTTTTTTTTTTTTTTTTTGAACAAGTGTTTCCTTCTTGCAGAGATGACGACAAAATTTAACAAGGAAATGTATGCTAAAATGAGATCCAAGAAGGACGAGCCCTTGTCCAACTTGGGGAAGAAGACTATGCGTGTTACTGGGAAGAGTAGCTCAGTACTTCCCATTGCTTCCGTCAGCCCAGTCGTGTCAGGGGTGGCCACGACGAGGACTGCCTCTCCTACTACCTCGGTGGAGGAGATCGAGGGTACTCCAGTTTCAAAGAGACCGAGATTGTCGGAGAAGGAAAAGGAAAAGAGTGTTCCTCGTCCATCCACCCTTTGGAATGACGCGAGGCTAGCCGTGGATAGGGCCCACGAGGTGGTGACTGCTGCTGACCTGAAAGTTTTGTCGGGTGTCCCGTTTAATGACGTGGCGGCTCGTCACGTCCACAAGCTCGTACAGGTTAGCTTATGTGTGCTCCTTCTTTTCTTCATCCTCTTCTCCCTATTATTTCCTTTACTGACGATGATCAATTTCTTTATTTAGGTTCTGGGTGAGAGTATGCATATTGCTTCGGAATATCTTACTCAAGAGACGAAAGTAGCATCCTTGACATCTAGGATGGAGACCTTGGAAGCGGAGAACTCCACACTGCGGAAAAATCTTATTGATTCTATGGGTGAGTCTGCTTCTCTGAAGGAGAAATTGAAAAAGATAGATGACGAGATTAAGGTGGAGCGTCAGTTGACGCAAGAGAAGGATGAACAACTTATAAGTGCCAGAGAGTCATTGAAGACAATAGCGGCTAGGTCGGTTGAGGCATTCCAGACAACCGAAGAGTATTGCACCGTCTTGTTCAGCTGGTACTTCAAGGGGTTTGAGCTCTTGAGGAGGTACTTGTTGAAACATCCTACTGGGGTGGACATGGAGAAGCTGGATCTGGAGGAGATAGATCAAGAAATGTCTGCTGACGAAGCTGGCCAGTCTTCTGCCATCGTTCCCTTTGCTCGTCAGGATGACCCTGTTGAAGATGCTCCAGCTGGTGACGATGCTGCCAATGCCTGACCCTGACACTTATGAAAATTTTTGTTGTGCAAATTTACCCCCTTTTTTTTTTATGGGTGCCCATTGTGTTTTCGGGCCAAACTTTTGAACAATTTGCTTGATATTGGCAGCCCAGTGTTTATGGGTTTTATTGTGAAAACATATGGGAATTGCCCTTGGTTTGGGGACTTTTAAATGAATCTTACATGTTTACTTAGAGTTATCACATGCTTACTTGCACTTCAATATTATATATGCTTTTGTCTGGTTCCACGTGCTGTGCTTGGTGAGGGTTTTCTTGCCCCATCTTTTTCCTTGTCGTCAGTAGTTTACATCCGTCAGTGCGGAATCTTACTACTTAGCCTTTTTCGGCTTTTCAATAACTTAACTTATTGTCGTCAGTAGTTTACATCCGTCAGTGCGGAATCTTACCACTTAGCCTTTTTCGGCTTAACTTATTGTCGTCAGTAGTTTACATCCGTCAGTGCGGAATCTTACTACTTAGCCTTTTTCGGCTTTTCAATAACTTAACTTATTGTCGTCAGTAGTTTACATCCGTCAGTGCGGAATCTTACTACTTAGCCTTTTTCGGCTTTTCAATAACTTAACTTATTGTCGTCAGTAGTTTACATCCGTCAGTGCGGAATCTTACTACTTAGCCCTTTTTTTTTTTTTATTCTTCGAGCAAGCTTGCTTCAACACAAAGATTTGGCTGAATAGTTCATTTATTGATTGCTACTGACGAATACGTCTTTCAATTACATTTTCTGGTGGTATTTCTTCAAATGCTCAATGTTCCATGGCCTTGGGAGCCTCTGTCCGTCTAAGGTCTCCAGATGGTAGCTGCCTTGTCTGGAGTAATGGATGACTTTGTATGGTCCTTCCCAAGTGGGGCCGAGCTTTCCTTGAGTTGAGTCCTTGGTGGCTTGGTTTACTTTGCGCAGGACGAGGTCTCCTATATTGAGTCGTCTGAGCTTCACCCTTCTGTTGTAGTACTCTGTAATCTTCTTCTGGTATTCCGCCATTCTGCTGAGGGCTTTGTCTCGTACTTCGTCGAGGCAATCTAGATCAACTCTCAATAGATCGTCATTCTCTTCTTCATTGAATACTTCCCGTCGGGTGCTGGTTATCCCGACTTCGACAGGGATCACTGCTTCTGTACCGTAAGTAAGCCTGAAGGGGGTTTCCCCCGTTGGGGTTCTGGCCGTGGTTCTGTAGGCCCACAGGACGCTGGGCAATTCTTCTGGCCAGGCACCCTTCGCCTCGTCCAGCTTGGTCTTTAAGATTTTGAGCAGAGTGCGGTTCGTCACTTCCGTCTGTCCATTCGCTTGTGGGTGACCTGGTGACGAAAACTGGTTCTTGATGCCTAGGTCTGAGCAGAAATTTCTGAAGGCTTGGCAGTCGAACTGTCGTCCGTTGTCCGATATGATCGTCCTCGGAATCCCGAACCTGCAGATTATATTCTTCCAGACGAAACCCTGTATTTTGGCCTCGGTGATGGTCGCCAATGCCTCTGCTTCAACCCATTTAGTAAAATAATCGATAGCAACAAGTAAGAATTTTACCTGACCTTTGCCTTGAGGCAGGGGACCAACGATGTCGATTCCCCATCTTGCAAACGGCCATGGAGATGTTATCGTCGTCAGCTTCTCTGATGGTAGGTGCTGGATATTCCCGAACCTCTGACACTTGTCACATTTCATGACGAACCTTGACGCGTCGTCTTGCATGGTTGGCCAGAAATACCCTGTTCGTGTAATCTTCCTCACCAAGGATCTCGGTCCTGCATGGTCCCCGCAAATTCCTTCGTGCACTTCCCTCAGGATGTATTCCGCTTCTCCTTCGTCAACGCATCTCAGGTAAGGCATGGAGAAACCTCTTTTGTACAAGGTGTCATTGAGGATCGTGAATCTGGATGCTCTCATCTTGATCTTCCTGGCTTCGACGGTATCCTGGGGTAGATGTCCGTGACGGAGGAAGGACATGATGGGCGTCATCCAGCTATTTTCGCTCTGGACTGTAAATGTAAACATTTCCTCTATGCTGGGGCTTTTCTGCATCTCCAACATCAGGTCAGTCTTTGATTCTGTTCTTTCCGACGAGGCTATCTTTGAAACTTCGTCTGCAGCCCTGTTCTGACTTCTCGGAATCTGGACGAACTCCACTTCTTCAAATTCTTTTGCTAAGTACCTCGTCAATTTGAGGTATTTCTGCATTCTTTCTTCTTTTGCTTCGTATTCCCCTTTGATCTGCCCAATTACCAACTTTGAGTCATTCTGCACCAGTAGGTTCCTGGCCCCAAGCTCTTTCCCAAGTCGTAGGCCTGTCAGAATTCCTTCGTACTCAGCCTCGTTATTGGTGGCAGGGAATTTCAGCTGGACTCCATATCTCAATGTTTCTCCGTCAGGGGCGGTTATGACTACCCCTACACCTCCTCTTTTTTGGGCTGACGAGCCATCAGTTTGTACAGTCCATATTTTATCTCTGCTGGCAGGGTTGGGCTCGTCTGGATATGTGAACTCGGCGATGAAATCTGCCAATGCTTGTGCCTTAATAGCCGTCCTGGGGTGGTACTCCACGTCGAATTGGCTGAGTTCAATTGCCCATTGGACCATCCTCCCCGCTGCTTTGGGCTTGCTCATAGACTTCTTGATGGGCTGATCCGTCATCACTAAGATTGGATTTGCCTGGAAGTATTGTCTGAGCTTGCGCGAGGCGATAATTAAAGCGAATGTGATTTTCTCGATTTTTGGGTACCTGAACTCAGCCCCCTGGAAGGCCTGGCTGACGTAGTAAACTGGGAGCTGTTTCCTATCTTCTTCTCTGATTAAGGCTGCACTGGCTGCTGTAGATGATACTGCTAAATACAAATACAAGTTCTCACCTTCCCTTGACGGGCTTAGGAGTGGCGGGTTGCTGAGGTAAAGTTTGAGCTCTTGGAAGGCTGCCTCGCACTCGTCCGTCCATTCAAAAGCCTGTTTCAAAGTCTTAAAGAAAGGTAAGCATTTGTCCGTCGCTCTAGAAACGAACCTATTTAGTGCTGCAATCCGGCCCGTGAGCTTCTGGACCTCCTTGACGGTCTTAGGTGATGCCATGTTGATTATTGCCTGTACCTTCTCAGGATTTGCTTCTATTCCTCTTTGTGACACCATGAATCCCAGGAATTTCCCTGAGGAAACCCCAAAAACGCATTTACCAGGGTTCAGCTTCATCTGATATTGTTTGAGTGTTTTGAACGTCTCCCTTAGGTTGTCCAGGTGTGCAAGATCTTCTTTGCTCTTGACGAGCATATCATCAACGTATACTTCCATGTTCCTGCCTATTTGGTTTACGAACATTTTATTTACCAATCTTTGGTAAGTTGCCCCAGCGTTCTTCAGTCCAAACGGCATCACATTATAACAATAGAGCCCCTGACTCGTAATGAAGGCGGTTTTCTCCTGGTCTTCGTCAGCCATCTTTATCTGGTTGTACCCCGAGAACGCGTCCATAAATGTCAGCAGCTTGTGTCCAGCTGTAGAGTCCACGAGTTGGTCTATCCTTGGAAGAGGAAAGCTGTCTTTCGGGCAGGCCTTGTTTAAGTCCCTGAAGCCCACGCACATCCTCCATTTTCCATTGGCTTTCTTTACTAGGACGACGTTTGCAAGCCAATCTGGATAATATACCTCCCTGATGAAGCCTGCTGCCAAAAGTTTGCTCACTTCGTCAGTAACTGCCTGGTCTCTTTCGGGTGCAAAGGTTCTTCGTCTCTGCTTGATGGGTTTCTTTCCTGGGTCCACATTCAACCTGTGTTGGATGATTTTGGGAGATATGCCTGGCATGTCATCATGGCTCCATGCAAAGACGTCCAAATTCCCCCGAAGAAACTGAATGAGCTTCGCTCTCATCTCAGGACTCAGGGTCGTCCCTATTCTGGTTGTTTTTGTTGCTTCCCCTTCGATTAGCTCCACTGTTTCCAGCGCCTCTGTTTTTTCTTCCTCTTTTTCCTCTATCGTCCACGTGGAGTTTTCTTTGGCTGCAAACGCAGCCTGGTAACACTCCCGAGCTAGAATTTGGTCTCCTTTGACTTCACCGATACCACTTTCTGTCGGGAATTTTACCTTCAGGCAGTAGGTGGATATGGACGCCTTCCACTTATTGAGTGCTGGCCTCCCAATAATGACATTATATGACGAGGGACAATCCACTACTAAGAAATCCATCTGTCGTGTCAATTGCCTCGGGTATGTTCCTACTGTCACAGTCAGCGTCACTATGCCTTTGGGATATACTCTGTCGCCGCTGAAGCTGACGAGGGGGGAGTTGAACGGACGCAGTCTTCCTGGTTCCAATTTCAATTGCTGGAATGCTGGAAAGTAGATGATGTCAGCAGAGCTGCCGTTGTCCACGAGGATCCTTTTGGTGTTGAACCCTTCTATATTAAGCATTACAACCAAAGGGTCATTATGAGGCTGTTTCACTCCTCTAGCATCATTCTCGTTAAAGGTCATATCCTGGTCAGTTCGTCTGTACTTTGGTGGGAGCTCCATGTGGACGCTATTCACCTGTCGTTGGTGTGCTTTCTTAAGCGACTTGAATGAACCTCCTGTGATAGGCCCCCCTGCTATCGTTTGTATTTCCCCGATCACATTTTGGGTCTGTTGGGACTGACGACTTTCACCTTTGGACGAGGATTCATGTTGGCCTTTGTTTTCATCTCGGTATTTGCTATATTCTCCCCTCTTTATAAACTTCTGCAACTTCCCTTTTCGTATCAATTCCTCTATTTGCTCTTTGAGGTCCCTACAATCTTCGGTGAAATGGCCATGATCTTTGTGGAATCGGCAATACTTACTCCTGTCGCGGACGTTAGGGGACGAATGTAATGGCCGTGGCCATTTGAGGTGGTGTTCATCTTGAATCTGTGTCAGAATCTTGTCGACAGGCATGACGAGAGGGGTGAATTTTACCGTCCGTGGATTTTTTTCATCTTTCCTTCTGACTCCGTCATTATTTCGACGATCTGAACGATCTCGCTTTTGCCCTCTACGGTCGTCTTCCCTTTTTCCTTTGTCTTCTGTTCTACTCTCGTCCCTGATTGCAGCCAAAGCGTCCTCCGCGTTCATGTATTTCTGTGCTTTAAGGAGCATTTCAGCCATCGTCTTTGGGGGGTTCTTCGCGAGAGAGGTGACGAGCTCCCTAGATTTCAGTCCCGCCTTGAAAGTCGTCAACTGTACCATATCGTCAGCCTCGTCTACTTCCAGTGTCTCCCGGGTGAAGCGTTTCACATACGACCTCAATGTCTCCTTCTCTCCCTGCCTGATGGTGAGCAAGTGATCTGCGATTCTCTTCGGTCGTTGTCCTCCAATAAAATGTCGCAGGAAGGCGTTGCTCAGCCGCTCGAATGTGTCGATGGACGACCTCGGCAATTTCGTAAACCATTCCCAGGCAGCCCCCTTGAGCGTTGTTGGGAATGAACGACACAATATTTCATCTGGGGGCTGCTGAAGCCCCAGGGTTGTTCTAAAGGTATTCAGGTGATCTTGGGGGTCCTTCAGTCCATCAAAGGGTTCAAGCTGAGGTAATCGGAACTTCGAAGGTACTGGACAGTCGAGGACTGCCGTTGTGAATGGCGAATCCGTCGCTCGAACCAGCCGATCCACGCTCCGTTCTGTCTTTTCTTTGATGGCATTCCTTAGCTCATCCATCTCCTTCCTCATCTCCCGAAGAATGTCTGAGTTTTGCTCGGGGAGAATGTTTGGCCCACGATGGTCACTTCTTCTGTAGCTATCCCCTTCGCCTTCCTGATTTCCTTTCGAATGATTTTCTTCTTGCTGGAGTCGTAGCTTCATTTCCTGGTTTTGCTTAGTCAGCTCTTCAACGGTGGCTGCAAGGGCCTGAACTTGTTGAGCTAGGGCTGCGGAATCTTGATTGGACTCCATCCTAGAGAAAAAAGTAGGAAACTTCTATTTCGAGTTTGAACACGAAAAATGTCGTTCCCCACAGACGGCGCCAAACTGATGAAGTATGAATTCGTCAGTCACTGAGTGTGGCCAGGAGAATGTGTTCTGCCTCTTGGAAGGAAGTTTCTTAGAGATGGTCACCGGTGTGGTGCCTGCCACAACACCTCCGATGCTAAAGTTAATATCCAAAATCACACAAGAATCAGTAATCAAAATAGCATCAATCTTAATATTTCATACCTCCTTCGTGGGAGAATGTGGGGGATTTATATATGTTGATGTAGGTTCTAGCCGTTGAACCATTTATGGAGGTTTAACTTCCCTCTAGGTAACGCTTCCTGGCCTCATCATATGGCTTTAATTAGGTCCCAACGGTCTGTCCAGCTGGGTTTGTAACCGCCTTGGTCATTTACTGATAGTATTCAATGAGATGTTGTCCTCGTCTGCATCATGTCTTCTCGTCACTGAAGGTTCTTCTCGTCACTGAAGGCTCTTCTCGTCTATACGATTTACCTCTTGCAAGGCCTACTTCGTCAGTCCCATCAGTTTTCTTATTTCTTAATCATATGAACAGATAAAACCGTGTGTGCGTATGATATTTGATTAGAGTCTAATTTTCTATCTCATTCTTCATCCTCTACCAATAAACTTTGCCACATGTACACTATATTTAATTCATATCTAATTTTAAGCATTTCTTATAAAACTTCCAATAACCCAAACCATCCCACCGGTCCTCCACCACATCCCACCAGCCACACCACCAGTCCTCCACCACCACCATCAGCTTTCACCGGCGCCACCAGGAATAGATCATTGACATCATCAACGGCCAACAACCATCATCATGATTTGGTTTTGATTATGCAAAGAAAATTAATTCTAGATTTGGTTTTGATTATGCAAAGAAAATCATTTTATCAAACAAAAGAGTAGATCTGAAATTATATTTGTGAAAGTAAACATTTTTTGTAGAGAAAATATCAATCCTGGTTTTTGTATACAGGGCCGGCTCTAGTATGAAAACAAGTGAGGCGGTCGCCTAAGGCCCCTAAGTAAAAAAATACCTCCAAATTTTGGCCAATACAGTAATTTTTTATATTATAAACTTATTTATTAAGCCCAAAAATATTAGCCAATAAATAAAATAACATTTTTTATCAAATAAAAAACAAGAAAAAAGAGAGAAAAATGCTAAGTCCACAACATTTTTCACAACAAATCCTAAGTAGAAGGTTGTTACTACTTACTGGCTGTTATTGGTAGGGAAAAAAAGTAATTTCAATGGTGGGTTTAAATTAGAACCAGTAACAACTTAATATTTAGGATTTATTGTGAAAATATTGTGAATATAACACTTTTCACAAAAAGGAAAAAGAAAAAAAAAAGAGCAATATACAAAGAATTTCACAACAGTTGAGCTGGCAAACTTTTACTAGTTTTCATCTAAATTTACCACTAACATCACATCTTTACTTACCATTACCAATCTGCCACATCAACAACTGTGAAAAGTTTTGTCAATTTTTTTTGTGTCTATAAATTTTCTAAAGAAAAAATGATTTTACATGGTTAATTAATAATTTTGCATCTAGAATTTAAGTAATATTAATTTTTTTATTAAAAAAATCATATTTAAATATATGAAAAGTTTCAAGTCAATTTTCGCCTAATGCCCCTAAATGCATCAAACCGCCCCTGTTTTTATAGCAAAACAAGTGTTTTATACAGAGAAAATATCAGTTCTGATTTTGTATAAACAAAAGAAGTGTTTTCATAAGAAAATATTTGATCTAATTTGTACAGCATATAAAATAGTAGATCTCGATAAATGACGCATAAGGAAGCATGTTTTATACAAAAAATAATAGATCTATGAATATAGTTAAAGAATAACCCTAGATCTAAGGCTACATCATGGCATATTGAATTTAAAGTATGTGATTCGAATCTAATAATTAAAACATGTGAGCAATTAAAGCATGTGAACAATTCAAATCTTGCAATTACAGCATGTTATAAAACATTAATCAAAATAATATACCTTCATGTAGGATAAAAAAGGGTCCTAGTTCTTAATTTTTACTAGTTTTGACAGGTTTTTATTGGACAAGATTAAGATCTTGTTTCCGATTGAACCAGCCAATCCAATCCGATTTTTAAAACTATGGTCTTAGCTTTACTTAAAATAACAAATTAGTGGTATTAGCTTTTTGTGTATTCATGCAAGAGATTTAATTGACTTTATGTAAATTACATCCATCATTTAGTCATGTTTTATCTTCTAATAATATTTTATTAATATTTTTTTAGTTAGTGTGGGATGTCTAAAGCTTTTCAAACATTTGACTATTTGCACGGATGTGTATAATCTCTCATCCCACACAGTATAATTACGTAGAAAAATTCCTTTAAAATGACCATTGACTCTAAAATATTGACTAGGAGTTTTAAACCCAACACTAAATCAACCCTTTAGGGTGTGTTTGGTAGAGTGGATTTTAGAGAGAATGAAAAAAAAAAAAAAAAAATTAGAGAAAAAAATGAGAGAAAACCTTTTGGAGAGTGTTTGGTTAGGAGAGAGAGTGGAAAATGATGGTGAGGTCCATGTGTTTTCTCTCCGAGCATACCAAAAAATTTTCTCTCCAAAATGGAGAGAAAACTGGGTGAAAGGAGTTTGATAAATATATGACAAAAATGCTCATTTATATTTGCATAAGCTTATTAGACCAATAAGCTGCCTTTTTTTTTTTTTTTTTTTGGCTTTCTTTTGTGTTTTTTTTTTATTTTTTTTATTTTTTATTTTTTTGTGTAGACGTATTTTTTTTCTAGATTTGATTTTTATTTTTTAATAAATTTGGGTGATTGCATTTTTTTTTTTTGTCATTTTTTTTAATTGGATATCATTTTTTAACAATAATATATGAGTAAATTTACACAAACTCACTTTTTCCATCCCTTCACTTTTTCACTCTCAACCAAACAAAAATGAGAGAAATTAAAATGTTTTTTATCCTCCCACATTTCCACCCTTCCATCATTTTCTATTCTCCTATTTTTTCACCCGTCCAACCAAACGGACACTTAGGGTTACCTTCTTCTTTCTTGATTCTGGACCTTTCCTATCCTTGAATTATTTTTATTTCAATAATTTTCAATATAACCTCTAGGGTCACCTTCTTCTTTCTTGACCCTTGACCGTTCCTTTCCTTGAATTATTTCAATCATTTTCAATATAACATCAAGGGCAGTTAGTCCTAAGGTTCACAACAATCACTTCCCCTCTCTCCATTAAAGTGTGGATTGGCGTATCAAACTGATATTATTTGAAGGGTAAATACTAGTACACACCAATTGTTAAGTCGTGATTTTAGTGCAAAAAGTGTGCGTGTATACTAGTGTGAAATAAACATTGCCCTCATTTGAATGATAAGGGATATTGCAACTTGAAACAATGGCATGTATTATCTTTGCAAATATTTTCATACTGTCTTGTTTGGTTGTATTCCACATCAGAATATTTATCACCTTCGTTTTAATTGGACATCCAGGTCCTTAAAAATTTTGTTTTCATGTGAAAGTTACAGAAAATTTTTTTAAGATAAATTTAGTGACACACGGAAATCAATATCGATGCATGGGGTTGAGAAGTTAAAATAAAACAGCAGCAACAAGATAATACAATAAAAGACTCCTGCAACAGTATAACCCCATTCAGCAATATCAGCTCCATCAGGCATAAGTATTAAGAACAAAGTGAATTGTATTAGTAAAATACAAATTAAGGATTGGAATTTGGACTTGGAATATTGATGTAAAATTGACTGCAATCCTGTGGAAACTTACAGTCATATTCATGCATGCGCATATGCAAACACCTTTTTAACCCGCAAGTTCCATGACTTTCAAGTTTTGATAACAAAATCAATAGATTCAAAATCACAAAAATAATTTGCAACAATGAGGATAAATGAAAACAGGTCAATTATAATACATCATATATAGGAAGACTCACTTATCTTTCGAAGTCTCTGAGAATGAGAACTATGTTACCTATGTACAGAGCCTCTTGAAAAATACTGATTAGCATGTTAGCATCTATACTCACAAAATCACTCCAATCGAGAAATCCAAGCTTTAAAGACAGCTGGAATCAACTTTTGGCAGAAAAAATCCTCTTCACTTCATGAACGTTGAAAACACATCTATTGAAGAGAAGGGTCTTCCCTCGCTATATGTACCAATTGTTTCAATAATTTGTCATTGGAGGCAACTCAACTCACACAGCTGCACAAATTGCCCCTGAGATGTGGGGGAAAAACTATATAAACAAAGATGTCACTCTAAATGAACTTTGTCCCTTTGAGTCAGAACCATAAGTTAAGAGAAATGTAAAACTGCCCAATCCACAAGTAGTTGAGCCTTCACAAATAACACCATCTATAATATTCTAGCCTCTTTGATCTTAGTTATACATATGTCTATGCATGTTTAGATATTCAGGAGTTTGCCCTGCTCTACACTTTTAAAAAAGAATGCTGAATATAGGTTTTGCCAATGGAGCATGACCAGACATCATGGATCTTATTGTAGGGGGAAAAAGAAAACTTGTACAAGGCTATGCTATAACATGCAAGAAGCTAACAAGACTAAATGGAAACTAACTAGACATTGGATCAAAGAAGCTTCACTTCAGCAAAATTGTTATATCACACCAGTGTATATAGCAAGAGGCGGTTAGGATTGGTGTTCTGTTTTCCCCACAAACCCAAAGAAGAAATAAGTTTTTCTCCATGCCAAAACTTTTAGGATCCATTTGGTTGGGGTAAAACAGGGAGGATAGAAAATGATGAAAAAAAAAAAGGAAAAAAAAGTGTTTTGTTGGGAGTGGAAATGAGGGAAGAAAATGGTGAGGCTCGGCAGTTTTCTCTCCGGGTCCACCAAAACTCTCTCCCCAAATCGAGGAGAAAACTCAAGTGGAAACCTGTTGCTATATTTTGGATGAAATTGTCCCAATCCAACGTCCATATTATTTGAACTTTTGTGTCTTTTTCTTCTCTGTTATTTTGTTTCCTTCTTGATTTTGTTTTTTTTTCTCTCTTTTATTTAGTATTTATCTTTTCTTCAGATTTTTTTTCCCTTTCATGCATATCCTTTCTTCCGTTTATTTTTTTATTTTTTATTATTCTTTTCTTTTGTGCTCATCCTTCTTTTCTCAACAGTTTTGGATTTTTTTTTTTAAATTTTATTTTGGAGAAAAAGGTTTTGGGTTGTTCAACTCTTTTTTTTTTTTTAAATGAAGTAATCAGTCATACATAATTTTTTAATAAAAATATAATGTATTAATTTTTGTTTTACCTAATTGGGACATAATGGTAAATTTATACCAACTTTATTTTCTATTCTGTCATTTTTCTACCCTCTCAACCAAATACATATGAAAGAAAATTAAATCTCTTCTATTCTCCTACTTTTCCACCCTTCCAACCAAACGAGCCCTTAGGGTATGTTTTGTTGGGGTTAAAACAGGGTGAATAGAAAATATGAAGAGGAAAATAAGGTGGAAAATGACATTTTTCACTGTTTGGTTGAGAGGGGGAGGGGGAGAGAAAAGTGGTGGGGCTCACAAGTTTTCCCTCCTCCCCTTCAAAATACAATCTCTCCAAATTAGAGTGAAAAGTGGGAAAAATATTTGGACAAAACTGCCCTCACCTCTAATTAACGTGTCTGGCTTTTTTTTTTTTTTTTTGACTTTTCCTTTGTAACGTTGGCTTTTTGTTTTTGTTTTTTTTTTTTTTTCCTTCTTTTTCTTTCTTTGGTTTTGTCAGGTGGTGGGTTCTTCTTCTTTTCCTTCTTTTTTTTTTTCTTAATTTTTTTTTTTATTATTTTTGTAAGAAAACATTTTTGGATGATTTCTTATGCTATTTTTTGAAATGTCCACTTTCATCTATACACAATTTTTTTTAAAAGTATAATGTATTACTTTTTGTTTTATTTAAGAGGGACATGATGGTACAAACCTTATTTTCAACCAAACCAAAAAGTTTTCTATCCCTCCACTTTTCCACCCTCTCAACCAAACACAAATGAGGAAAACTAAAAACTTTTCTATCCTCCCACTTTTCCATTCTCCCTTTATTTTCTATCCTTTCACTTTTCCATCCTCCCAACCAAACGAACCCTTAGAGAAAGCTGTGTCACCATGTAGCTGACTGTTAAAGAGTTATTTTATGTTATAAACCCTAATATAAATATATGCTAAGGTAGGGGCTGACTAATTAACGCCTAAACTTTATTTTCTTCTCTGTTCTCTGTCGCTCTCTCCCTTTATTTTCCCCTTCTTCCTTCTCTTTAACCTGAACTTCCATAGTTTACAATTTAACTCTGACGAAAACTAAACAAATTATTTTACCAGTAACATACTATCATGTATATGAAAATGAAACTTTTCTAGTTTTTTAGTAAAACATGAAAGTCCTTTAAGAGAGAACCCACCAGATGAGATAGGAATCATAGCATAAAAACAAAGACCCTTTCTCAATGCTCACTCAGCAATATAAGTAATCACCTCAACTGCAATGCCACGTGCTTTTTTGCTAAGTTGCTCTCAATTGTTTCCCTTTATGTGGGGCAAAAATTATTGTGTGTGTATTTGAGAGAGAGAGAGAGAGAGAGAGACCTGAGGACCAGGAAGAGCAGCAAAACTTTGCTTCATTAATGTGCTTCACATCAAGCCCAATAAACCATGATCCAGTGCTAACATCATCATGGGCATATGTACGAAGAATAGATCTGGAGAACCAAAAAAAGATGTCAACTCAATAATGCCAGTGTGTCTATATTGTAATTAATATTACCATAAAAGAGGAAGAAAATACTTGTTTATTGATATGAACTGAGCCAGTGCTCTTGACATGACATACATCTCCCCTGAAGCATGTCGGAAATATCTGTAACATAAAAGAAACATGTTTTCAGTCAGTTGAAGAGGCAGGTACTGAAAAATTAAGAACAGGGAGCTGCACAGCCTGCATGAATGCTAACATCCTAGGTTCTTGTGCACTACTTAGTTTTTTCAAACCAAGCATTCAGCTCCAACCGTGGAATTTCCCCCCAACACATTACAAATTACCTATGATGGTTATTGAGATAGAAGAATTTCACATTACAAGGACTGATTTGTGGGAAATCGCACTACATCGTTGCAGCAATATGCAACAATCAGTTCAGTACTTTCATAGGCACATTTTCTTCAGTGGAAAAACTAAACCTTTTTTTGGTATGTTCTACACTAATGCACCTCACAAAACAGAATGAATATTTTAAGAAGCCAACCCTTGCCACCTCACTCAACTTAACTCAAAGTTTCAGAGGAAATTGCAGTAAGGGGATAGTTTCAAATGAAGAAGAGTATTTTGAATATGCAGCAAGAGACAGATATGCAAGCCACAATAACAATATTTTATTTTGAAATTGGCGAGTACACAACTGAGCCAGTTACACTCTAGAATAATGAATTGCAACATCATACTTAAAAGGCTTTAGGAAAAAAACCAAAGGATGAAATACTCACGATTTTTTATCCCCAAATTTCCACCATTCTGGTTCATACCACTTGTGGGACCTACATATTTCAGACAATATATGGAATAATGAAAAACATATTAAACATTTCCCATCATCAAATAAACATTTTTATTTAACTCACTGTTCTGAAAAAACTTCGCCTGATTTCATACACCCAATATAAACACGAGGCTTATCCATATGAGTAGTTAGCATTGCTCCCAGGGCATCTGTATAACAAATAATAAGCCAAAACAATCAGCATAGACTATAATAATCTGTTTAGGACTATAGGCTTCAAGTTCTCTTAATTGATGAAGGCTGTAATTGCTGCTATTTTTTTTTTTTCCTTTTCGTTTTGCTTAGTAAATTTCTTTTAATTCATGTCAAAATTGAGCTTTATGCTGTGATAATGATGTATTTAGTGTTCAGACATCAGCTAGTATGTAAAAGGATTGAAATAAAACTAACAAATTTCTGTGACAAATCTTAATGGGGTAAACAAGGGAAAATGTCAAGGAGGGAGGAGGATAAACTAGTTTCCTGTAACATTTCATGCGAGCATGCGTTCTTGCATAGCCTACAAGATTCTCTCTCTTGCAAACTAAAAAAATTGAAGGTTACAGGGACACGCTATATTGTCAATCACCAGAAAGATTAAGGACACACCTATGTTAACATAGACATCATCATTGACCTTAGCATAAAACTCAGCATCCCAATTCTCTACTGCATGAATAAAAAATGATTTCATCTTTTTTGGAGACTCCTCAGGTGCCTCCACTTGACCATCCTGTTAGACAGAAGACAAAAGAATTGGACTATTAATAACTACTCCTAGTTTGTATTCCTATTTCCTATGAACAAATCAGCCAACTGCCAACTTCAGCTATTAACAAGTGATTCAACTCTATTAGAAAAACTGAAAATTATAAAACTACATTTCAGATCTATTGAACCTTTAAGAGTTAGATATCTGTATGTGAAAGAATTGTTTAAGCTCTAAAACACCAACTATTTATCATTGACTTAAATTTAGTAAATGGTTTAACGTACAAGAATGATGAAATCATTGGTGTGCCTATTTTCATTGTCGATTTCTCTGTCCAAACTGTCTCCATGATTTGCACTGCAAGATATATAAACTTAAATAAATGAAAAAATAGAAAATTCTTTCAATTAGTGTTGAGTTAACAAAATAGAGACCTTCTTCCTATGACAAATCGTACAATGATGCCCTTTTCATCGGCCAGTTTTTCTACAGCTGCACCTGCATATATTTTTTTTTAAAGCTTTACCATCATAAAATTCAAATAAAAAGTGCAATCAAGGGGAAAAACAAAACCCTGAAAGTGGCAGTTGCAAGATAAATTCAAATAAAAAGTGCAATCAAGGGGGGAAAAAAAAAAAAAAAAAACCCTGAAAGTAGCAGTTGCAAGATACTCAATTTTTTTTTTTTTTTTTTTTTTGATAAATGCAATATACTCAAAAAATTAATAGATATTGAAAAAGACAGTCACATAAACACAAAAAATCCATATATCCACTATAAAATCCTCATTTGCAATTTAACCAAAGTAATTTATTTTTAGGTCATGATGTATATTAGTGGCTGGACACTTGTATGGCATACAGCTAAGGTTATCTATAGCAAACTTTAAACAGGAGAGACACACAAAGCAATAGTCAGAACTAAATTTGACCAATTAAAGAGATTAAAAGAATTGGGTAACATATCCAGTAACAAAGCCCCAGCCATCTCATCATCCTCCCCCCAACCTCCCAAGACAAAAAGGTTTAATTACACATTTAGTCCTCAACCTTAGCCCCACGTTTCAGAAATGGCCCCTATCTTTTAACAGGTTTCATTTTAGTCCTTATAATTTTGTGTCCAAAACAGTCCTTGCTTTGATTTTGAGTTGAAATAGTTCAACGAAATCCTAGGGCTTTTGATTACTTAAAAGGAGTCCCAGTAGGACACATTGGCAAGCATTTGAACAAATTTTCCGTTATCTTCAGGCACCAAAGGAATGAAATTATGTTTCAGCTTCAATGATCTAGAAATAATAGGATATATTGAGGCTGGTTTTTCATGAGATGTAGATGATTGAAAATCTATAAGCGGACATATTTCCTATTTGGTGGAATGGTTGTTTCTTGGTTAAGCAAGAAACAGGGTTGCATTACAAAGCGTACAATGGAGGTGGATATACATATCACGCAACACAGCATTTATGCCTTCACTTATATGTTTTGCTTTAGTTAGGGTAGGTTACCCTTGTAGTGGTTTTTCCTATAGAGACATTCTCCATTGGTTTTCCACTTTTTCCATATCACAAGTTTTGCTTTTATTAGTTTATCTGTTTAATGCTTTATGATATGGTTCATGCTGATCTATGGTAATCGATATTGCACTTGTGATCACGTAATCCAATTAATTGATCATTAGTTTTTTAATCCTTTGCTTAATTGTTTTGGGGTCAAAACTGGTCTTTTCAAGTTCACTACTCAATAATTCCAGCTGTTATTACTATTGGCTTATGTTTCACATATAGAAACAACTAAATAATTCTTTCACTAAGGGCATATTTGGTACATTGAATGAGGATTACGACATGAATGGTAATCTTTATTACTAAGAATAAAATGTGTTGTAATAGAATACATTTGGTTGTGATGGAATAAACTTATTCATAAGTTTGGTTGTTAGTTGTAACAATAGAATAAAACTTAAGATTTATTTTAAGAAATATATTACTCATATAATTATATTTCCCTAAAAGTAATATTGTTTAAAATTTGAGAGAGAGATGAGTTATTTTTTATAATTTTTTATTTTATAATTGTTATGTGTATATGGAAAATTTGTTTATTTAGAAATATATTAATTTTCGAAATTATTACATCTACTAAGGAATAACTATTATAACCCTTTTAGAGATAAACACTTATTTCTCATTTTAAGAAATAGTTAAATGACTATTCTCGGTAATAAAAACATAACCAAACTAAAAAGTAACTAAACCATAAAAATAGTTATTACATTACAGTGCCTATTACAGTCTACTAAACATGCCTTAACTACTTCTTGGAAACGTTCTAAGCCTTCAAATTGTCTTTCCGACTCACTATTAATTCATTTTAAATCTACTATTGGTTCAGCCAACTACATGTGTTGGATCCACTTCAGTTATTCATAATATAAAATATCAGTTTGGGTCAAACCTTTCACTTCAAATGGTCTCCACCCACTTCTTTTTATGGTTAGGATAGCATTCAGCATTCTAGATTTAGAACCACCATATAACATGTTAACTTTAGCCACACTACTATTTTATTGAATTATCTCCTTTTCATTGAAGACACGAATAAGATAACTCAAACATTAACAGCCATACTCAACTAGCAGTTGCAATGTTGCATTTCACTTTAGCACTACACACTACCATGAGCTTATCCCAGCCCCCCAAATTGTAATGTAAGTTTCCAGCCTTTATCCCCTCTAAATATTTTCAATTTAGAGCTCCTTTAGAATGGCATGCCTAAAAATTGTAAAGTAATGGAGTGTTTTTTACTTATTTATTTATTTACTTTTAAATGATAAGTTTAACACACATCTAATGGGTCTTGAAGCCAAAGCCACAACCTTACCTCCACTCCTTTTAAGGATGGAGGAAGCACTGTTTGAGCTAGAGCTCATTATAAGTGAAGTGTTGCCATTGACATAGGTCATTATTTACATTGATTTTACTAAAGGAGAGGAAAATGAAACTAGCAAACAGTTACCGGTTGGCATCCATGCCTTGCGAATAGCATCTCTATTTTTCTTTCGGCCAAATGTTGTCATAATTCCTATGACAGCTAAAAGCTTTTTCTTAGAACGAGTCCCGTCATTTTTTGACAAGTGCTTTGGAACAAAGCCTTCCTGTGTGGCTGCTGCGAGGTCCATCTCAAGCTCCGACAACTTCTTTTGTTGCTCCCTGTAAAATAAAAAAGAATCCCACTATGAGCTTGAGATCATAATTTGTTGAATGTGACAAATGGCTAGAATCAAATTACCTGCAGGTTATAACTTTTAACGTATCATCAACAGAAATGGCAGATTGACCCTGAAAATTTATGACAAATCGTTCGTTAACTTTTCGTTTTATGCAAAAACTAAACAAAACCTTATAAATAAAGGAAAAAACAGGCGCAGTGTCACGACCAACAACACTTTGCCCAAGGACTTGACAAACCAAAACAACCCATTATACTCCTAACCATGATCCCATCAATTAAGTATTATTGCATCATGAAATACCATACCAGGCAATGCTGACTGTAGATGACACAGCACACAATCCAATCATTTTGGGATTGTCAGTTATTCGAGTATTTCCCATTTACAATAACGATACTAAAGGTCCGATCAAACCCAAACAAGTCCATTGTCTTTTACAAAACCATCGTATCACGTATGCTAGCAGTCTAACAAAAAATGTCACTAGAATCACCAAATTACTGCAGAGTTTAAAACCATTTATCATTATTTAAAAAAATAAAATTAGTAGAGACCATTTCAATTCTGCGAAGAACACAATTGTCTAATTTTATTTCCCAGGTATAACTTTACAAGCACTTTTCCTTCACCAAATAAATTTTACTTTATTAATCATAAATTTAGCTGTGCTTAATTTTTTTTTTTTTTTTTTTTTTTAAAACAGAAAAACCTAAATTTGATACAGAAAATGAAAATTAAACAATTAAAAAAAAAAATTGATAAGTAAAAAGATTTGAAAGAACGAAAAAGAAAAAGAATTACCTGGCCAGTTCGTTTATCGAGCTCTTGGATCAAATATACTCTATTCTCAGCATCCTGCCATAGCCTATCGAATACAAATTCTTATCAAACACTCATTGAACTAAAATTTATCAATAAATCACAATTCACAACGCAAATAAAATTCTTAAATTAAAAATTTAAAAAAAAAAAAAAAAACCTAACCGGCCAGCGACGTAAACAGCGGCCATGGTTGCGAACATGGCGAGCAAGAGAACCGAAATCCGAGACGGAGTAGATAGCCGGTTCTGCGACGCGCGGCTATGCATTGTGGTCAACGGAGAGGGAGAGAGAGCGCAGTCAGTAAATTGTTGTTGACTTTGACATGTGATTGAATTGTTTTCTGACCGTCTGATTTGATCCGGAGGAATCGGAAGCTCGTTCAACGATGGAGCTGTGAGCGTGAGTTTTTGAATCTGAAATGAAAGGAAGGTAAGGTAAGATAGTGTGGGTTTTTAGTTAGTTTTTTTTTTTT
The DNA here is from genome assembly GCA_032727855.1 of Quercus ilex subsp. ballota. Taxonomy (NCBI): domain Eukaryota; kingdom Viridiplantae; phylum Streptophyta; class Magnoliopsida; order Fagales; family Fagaceae; genus Quercus; species Quercus ilex. The sequence continues at coordinate 35,571,354 of CM064909.1, forward strand.
TCAGATGAATTGGCCGTTGCTGCAGGTGAATTTCATAGCATATAAGTATAACTCTGTAGTCTGTACAATTAAAAACAATTATAATTTCAGTATATGTTTCAAAATTATTCGCAGGCTTACACATTTTTTAATTCATGAGTTTTATTCTCTTTTTTATTTTCTTTTAGTTTTTTTAATATACACTGAGTTTATTTTTTTATCAGATTTTTTATGGTTTATTTATATAAAATCTTCGTCTTGTTTCTTAAAAAAAAAACTCTTCATCTTTTGAATAACATTAATTCACCTAGAATAAAATTAAATAAAAAAAAAACTTAGATAAGACACATGACGTAAAATTAGACAACAATTAGTTATCAATTTAGATTCTAATAGGATTCTCTCTCAATTTTGAATTTAATTATATCTATATAGATTTTTTTTTTTTATTTCAGTAATGCTTTTTATTGGTGTATGAGAGGCTAAGAGTAGACTTTTGGTTTTTTTTTTTTTTTTTTTTTTTGTCATTTATTAAAAATAGACCACCTCATTACTACATTAGTCACACATAACAACAACAACAAAAATAATAATAATAACATAATTAAACATAAGGACCAATAGTGCTTGTTTTTTAGAACTTTAAGATTCAATTGTAAACTTCTGGGCCTAACAATACTACTTTAAGGTGAAATGACATAACTCACAGTCTTATAAGTTGTATCAGAACTATAGTCATGAGTTCGAATTGTGAGAGCGTCATTGTGAAGGGGGATTGCCAAGGGCTCACAATTCAATTCCCCTTCGATCACTCTAAAAAAGGAATTGTGGTATGCAAAGTCTGATAAGACTTTTATGGTACATAGTACATTTAACTCTTTAATTTGTAATACATCTTTATCAGAATAGTCGAAACTAATCTAAAATGCATGTTGATTAAGGCAAAACTAGCTATAACACTTGTGTGTTATTTTCCTTCTTTGGGGTTTGGGGCTTATGGCTACACAAAAATAAAGTGATCTTCAATCAGGAAAGGCCACATGAAGAGCAATCAGAGGTTATGTTCATAACTTTTGAGTTTGCGTTTGTTTGTTGGCCTAAATGAGTGTAAGTTGTAACCCTACAACCCATGTCACTACTCAAACTGAAATGGAATTGTCCTCCCCCAAATTGGTTTAAGCTTAATTCGGATTGGTCTTCACTCTTCATTAGTTAACCCATGTCTCACAGGTGATGGTGGACTCATTAGAGATGCTAGCAGAGCTTTGGTTAGAGGGTCACAAAAGCGTTAGGTTTACCACAAGCACTGCCGCAGAATTTTGGGCCATTTGAGATGGCATAAATCTCTACTTGCTGTTGATATTGAATTAAATGCTGAATTGGTTGTTAAGTACGTTTGAAAAACTTCAAATACTAGTGATGCCATTGTGACCGAAGGCAGGGAAAGTCTAAGACAAATCCTGTTGGCCAGGATTCATCACCGCGGACGGGACTCATCTTTGTCGAAATTTTGCTGTGTACTCAGAGCCCCCTGTTTATGTTTCCTTTTTGTTTATTTAGATTTGTCTAAAACAACGTATGGACGTTCTGTATCATCTATTAATGAAGTTATCCAACTACAAGTTTGATTGTTGCTACAAGAAATGCCTTTCATTCATTGTTATGAGCAAGTTTTGTCAGGGCCAGAATGTGCGACTATTAAGTTGCCACAATAGGGTGACAAGTCTCGCCTTTACAAACTTAACAGTTGCCTCAACAGGTTTATAGCAAGAATTGCCTATTGTCTCATGCCATGTAAGTTTGGCAAAGGCCAACCCATATGCTTGAAACTAATTCGCACACTATGATGCCAAATTAGTTCATATGGGAAAATATTTCTTTCATCTAAACTGAGATGCAACTTTTTAAAGCATCATATATATATATATTCAAAATACAAAACTACTTTTGCACAATAATCAAAATAAGCAAAAAATAACTAATAAGCTCATCCAATTGGCCAAAAATCAATTAAAAAGCTAGATAAAACAATTTTAAAAGTCTATTGAGGTGCTAGTACAACCTCAGGTTCTCTAGGCGCTGCTGGTATCTCAAACTCCTCCGGAAGCGCTAGTAGATCCTCATATTCTTTTGGCACCTTCAGAAATATACGCCCCCTGCGAACCAGGTGTACAGTCTTTGTCACTGAAAAAGGGCCTTGATGCATTTTTATGTTCCCTGAGTAAACCTGACGAAATTGGGGCTCATCAGGCAAAGGCACCCAAACACCCCCGAATTCAAATTCCATGGTGGCCTTACGAAAAATCACCCGGGCTTCATCTTGTGGTACCCCAGGCATAAACGCTGAATATAAGAGAGCTTCGTCGGTCTCATAGAGGCACACATCCGGAGAGACCTCCGGAGGCAAATGTATATCATGTTGTTCCATGTTGATATAATTGATATTGATGCTGCATCAGAATTTTTTATTTTTTTTTAAAGTAAGATAAATAAAACCCAATGTTATTTGCCTGGCCAATCATAAAGATCTCCATCTAGAGTTAGGGTATTGATAATACATTTCAAGAGCTCCTTTTTTTTCTTTTTTTTTTTCAGTTACGAATAATTATATTGAACAAAACCCAAATATAAACAACAAAAGCACAACACAAAAAAACTGCTGGACAGATCTGCAATGCAAACACCACCAGCATAGGGGAAGCATTACAAAACACAAAACATCTTACCCTACACTACCCTCCCTCTAAAACAGAAAAAGAAATATTCCACCTGATTCATAAAATTCTATTACAAATAGAATTAGGAACATTTTAAAGAGGATTTGAAACCGCTATGCCATTTAACACCTTCACAATCCTTTGAATCCACTAGTGGGATATATAGAGGCAACCGAAGCTAATGTGCATAAAGAGGGTCTGAAACTACACTTCTGCAGATTACTGATACCCATTGTAACACTCAATTCCAAATTATTTCAGTAACTCTTTTACTCCCATAGAAAATACAACAAAATAGCCTGAAGGGCAAGGCTAGTTCACCTTATGACACAAAATATAGAAAGGATTTCTATCAAATACAAATCCCCATTAATTTTTAAAACCTAAGCTGAAAGTACAGGTACTGCAATGTAAAATAAAGTATTCAGTCTACCCTTATGTGAGAGGAAGGGGTAGCACATCACTACATTGTACACCAAGAGTTTGAATAATTTCTCTGCAAAAATTGAGACTAGTGGTGTGCGTCTTTTTTGTATGCATCATTTTAATGCTCCCATGAAGTTTATGTAGATTTAAAAGATCAATAGATTTTAATAAGTAATAAACTAGATAATCTCTAATAGACAGGTACATCCTTCTGAAACTCGTGTAGATATAAATTATATGTGTTTGCTCTGTTTCTTATACATGATGATAACATAAGTCAATCAAATAGCTGTAAAAATTTTGGACATGTCTAGATAACAATCATATTCTATCACCCATGTTTAGCATTCAATCATTCACACTTTCAGAAGGGGGGGACCTAGTTCAGTGCTCAAGGGAACAGAGGCAGGTGATAAGACATAAAACACAGAAATGAAAGAAATCTGAATTTGCAATCAAAAAAATACGACCCATCAAAACCTAAAAGCACAAAACCCAACTAACTTTCCCAAAGAGACAATATCTATATTGAAATATAAATCATATTAATTATATTTAAAAGCCAAAAAGAAAAAAGAAAAAAAGAAAACCCAGATGGAATATTCTTGAATTGGAGACCAAAAACATGAAACAAAAGATGGGGTTCAGTATCTCTTTCAAGGGCCTATAATACTTGAATGAAAATTAAAAAAATTCTATATCACACAATAAAAATAGAGTTTTATAAAAAATAAAAATAAAAAACAGAAACAGAGCATGGTAATTACAAGTATACATGTTTAGTCATTCCCTCAAACACCTAGCACGCATGCCCACTAAAACATTGCAGCATAAGTAATACAAAGAATTTGGTGTAAAAGAAACACAAATTTAATGGAAGATATTTGACAAAACACCAAAAACAAAAAAAAAAAACAAAAAACAAAGAACAAAAAATGAAAGAAAGAAAGAAACTTACCGATTAAGAGAGCAGGAATTCAACGAAATTAGGGTTAGGGTTTGGGCAGAGAATCAATACTCTGTACGGTACATAACAATCACAGTGGTCTTTTGCGTGAAGAGAGCAGTGTAGTCCTGACAATACCATACTATAACTTTAGCATGAAGAAGATTGCTATTAAAAGCCAGGTTGAAGTAATCGAAATTCAAGCATGAAAAGTTATATAATTGACTTGTAATCAAATAGATTCGATACTAGGGCATCAAAATAGGAATGGAGTTTGGGCTACAAATTTATCATTGAAAAGAAAATATAAAAAAAAATTAATTAATTTACAGAAAATTATATCATAATAAATAAATATTTATAAGATTTACATAGCAAGATGGGCGTTTGTAGTCCAACGGTTAGGATAATTGCCTTCCAAGCAATAGACCCGGGTTCGACTCCCGGCAAACGCATATGCAATTTTTTGAGATTTTTTCCTCATTATGAAATTCTTGGATTTTAAGGTGATTTATGTCTTTGTTTTTGCTTTTCTTTTCTTTTTTTTGGTGGAACTCCATGGATGAACATCATTCCATTGATTTGTAGTGACATAATTTTGCTAAATTGATCTTTAGATTCTCTAATCCTAGGACACTCTTGTTCAGTAGTTGTATGCATGATCATGATGTCAAACGGCTCAAAGTAAAAACTTAAGGTTTATTTGAATTTTTTTTTTAAGAAAAAGATGAGAAGTTTTATTTATTTATTAAGAGACAATGCAGTGAAGGAGAGATATTGATATATTTTCAAACTTTTTTTTTTTAAAGAGAGTTTCACGTCTGCTTCTAATGATATCTCTTTATCATCAGGCTAAGACACCAATTAGTTTTTGGTGTAGACTGGTCGTGTGATATATTGGGTGTCTATATTGACAGTCTAAAAAATACTTACAAAAATTGAAGACTCAAGTCAATTTGGTGAAATTAATTGTCAATAATAATTCGTCATACTAATAAATTTATTTTCTAAAACAATTAGAGTTTTTATTGTGCCATAATTTTGGGGGCTTTGTTATGGGTAGGAGACTAGATCTAGAATTGTCCCTCTTTGTTATGAGCCTTGTAGTTCAACTATGACCCCTTGATGTTGTCGATGAAGATGTACATGATTCAAATTCCTCCTTCAAACATCCCTTATCAAGGTTGACTCAGTACAGTTTAAGGCCTAAATATATTTAAATATCACTTAAATAATAGTTAATTAATGTTTTATAATATATATATATATACACACACACACATACTAGTCTCATCACACGCGCTTTGCATTTGCAATGAGATTTTTTTTGTCTAGTGTCATAATTTTCCTTTAAAAAAAAATTGGATAAGTTCGTTTTGGATAAATGAATTAGTGGGAGAGTGTCCTATTTTGTAAGCATTTTAAATGAAGTTGGAGATACATTTTTACTCGATTGTCCTTAAGTTTTTTCCCTGTTAAACGTAAGGTTTAGGAGTATTTCTGAATCACATAAAAGTTCAATCCAAAGAGGAGAATCTTCTTATAAATAGTATAGTTTTTTTGGTCGAGTGTCATAATTTTCCTTTAAAAAAAATGGATAAGTTTGTTTTGAAGACATGGATTAGTAGGAGAGTGTCCTACTAATCACAAAAATATATTTTTTTTTAAAAAAATTGGATTAGTTTGTTTTAAAGACATGGATTAGAAGGGGAGTGTCCTACTAATCACAAAAATACATTTAAAAAAAATGGATAGGTTTATTTTGAAAACATGGATTAGAAGGAGAGTATCTTATTTTGGAGGCATTTTAAGTGGAATTAGAGATATATTTTTACTAAATTGTCCTCAAGTTTTTTCCGTATGAAACATAAGGTTTATGGGTATTTTTGAACTACATAAAAGTCCAGTCCAAAGAAAATAATCATTTTATAAATAGTATAGATATATATTATTATTATGTTTTATTATGACTAACTCATTTTATACACCACTTTTAGTTTCTTTAAGACTTTCTCCCATCTCCCCGTGTGTGCGTATGTTAAAATATTTAGTATTCTTAAAAAAAAAAAAAAAATAGTGGGTTAATCCCACATTAGAAAATGAGTGTAAGTTAAAAAAATTTAAAGTCTGTACTGTGTATCAAAGAGTTAAGCCTTTTTGGATATACACCACTGTCAGTTTCTTTAAAACTTTATCCTCTCTTCTTGTGTGTGTGTGTTAAAATACTTAGTATTCTAAAAAAAAAACTCACTTTATGGTGAATAAGTTGTATTTCTATAAATCCATAATTTTTTTTTTTGGGGAAAAACACTAAAGCTATTATAAATTTCACTATAGAAGCTTGCAAATTGATATGGAAACAAATTTGATTCATGATGTTATCAATATATATATATATATATATATATATGATTCATGACACTTTAACAAGATTTTGGTTTTGAGAAACCATTTCAACAAGATAATAAATAAGTATTTGAATTACCTAGCAGTAAAATTTATAGTGTTTCTAATATTACCCTTATGAGAAACATTTGATATATTAGGACATAAAATAGAAGTTGCTTCTTTAGGGCCTTTCTCTAATAGGGATTAGGGACCCTAGGCCTAGGCCTAAGGTTGCCCGGTTTATTGTTTGTAGTTATTGAATTATTATAATAATAAAAAATAAAAAAAAAACCAAAAGAAGAAGAAGAAGAAAAAGAAAGCCTTCTTAATTAGATGTGTTTAGTTATTATCACACGTTGGAAGGGTACCTAAGAACCCCCACTCATGGGTATTATGTTTAACCAATGAAGCTCAGTGCCTAACTTGTAGGTTGTAGCCATCAAGAGTGTCTGAGTGTGTGTTTTTTTCCCCCAACAAATCTTTGTTATAATATAAAGATTAAGGGAATTATGTTCCTAGTGTATTGGATTAGCAATTAGAGAGAAACGGAAGTACCATTGTGTAATTTATGTAATGTTCTATTAATTAGAAGTATTGAGATGTAATTGTTGGAGCATTCATAGTGATGCTCTTAAATTGCTAAAAAGTTATTTTTAGCATCACAAACAACAAAATGCATGCTATATTGATGGTGCTAAAACTATTTTAGCACTCAAGCTACAATAAACTGCCAAAACTGACAGCTTATTGTAATTACAAAGTTATATAAAAAAAAATTTATTCCAATTCTCTCTTTTCAACTCTCTAGTCGTTTCTCTCTTGTTCTTACTTCTTATATCTTTTTTTTTTCTCTCTCTCTCTCTCTTCTTTTCCTCATACTCAAATTTTTTTCCTCTCTCTTCGCTCTCTCTTTTGTGGTGGTGATGGGTTTTGTGACTGGTTGTGGTCAGTTTTGTGGCTGGTTGTAGGTGTTGTTGTGATGAGTTTTATGGCCAGTTATAGGGGTGGTGGTGATGGGTTTTGTGGCCGGTTTTGGGTTGCTGGGTTTCATGTTGTTTTGTGCCTAATGGTAGCAGTGGCAGTGGTTGGTGGTCAAGGATGTAGCTAGCTTTGGACCATTGCCCCCCCTAATTTAAAAAAAAATAATATTATTATTGATTGATCCTGAAAAATCAATAGGCTGAAAATCTTGGACGTCAATGATCTTGAGGCTGGGTCCTGAAAAAGCAAATATAGAATCAGAGGAGACCGATGGAGGTCGGCCCAAAATTCTCCGATGGTAAAGTTAGTGGTTGTTATTTCAAGCCAAAAGGAAATATTTCTAAAGTTCCTTTTTTTTTTTTTTTTTTTTTTTTTTTTTTTTTTTTATATTTAATACTGCCTTACCTCTTCATTTGGGAATGCTTATATAGTATTTGTGGAACGGTTACTCGTTTAACAATCGTTCCTGTTATTAAGGAATTCAGAAAATTCAGAGATAACTTCCATAACTGTTTACCTCATTGGGACTTGTGCTCTATAACGGTTAATGGAGGGTTTGATTTGTAACGACGCAACCCGTCCTTTACGTTTGGTGGAACTTGAATCATCAAAAGCCCAGGGCCCAATGACCTCGTCCGTCCATTACCAAGGACGGACGAGGTTTGCTTTAGGGACGATCATAGGAGGGACGAGGTTATTAAGAGTTTCCCTCATCCCATTCTTTATTTTTTGTCATGGACGGCTCATATGGACAAGATAAAACTTAACGCATTTTCTTTACACTATCAATTATTATTATATATGTGTGTGTGTGTGTACTAATTTTAGCAATTTTGTTCTATAAAATTACATTTTTTTCCCTTAAACAATATTATTGATTCTTTTAAGAGTAATTCTATATTCAAAAACTTTTTTACAAAATTTATACAAACTGTTTTGGTAGCAAATTCTTATTGGTTCGCACATGAACCCACCACTCACATCATTTTTTTACTTACTAGTAACCACTTATTACATTAATAATTTATAATAAAAAAAAAATTGGTAACACTAGTATTTTCCTCATTTTAGTGACTATAAAAAAAATTTATAGATAAAAAATCTAAAACAAAATATACAAGCCCAAAAAAAAAAAAAATTGCTCAACAACAAATATTACCAATAGTAAAATAATTTTGTTCTTACCAACAAAAAAATAAAAAATCCTCAGCAACTAAGTAGTAGTAGAGTCAAAGGTTGAAACTGCTGCACATATCCAACAATAAAGTCGCCCCCTTTAACTCAAAGCTCTGGCTCCGTCCCTACTGGTGGTGTTGGGTTTTTGTGGCCGATTGTGTGAGTTTGTTGGGTTTTGTGGTTGGTTGTGTGGGTGGGTTTGTTGGGTTTTTGTGGCAAAGAGGAAGTGAGAAAAAAATTAATAAGCAAATAAGCAGTGTTTAGCTTAGATGCAAAAAAAAAAAAAAGAAAAAAGAAAAAAAAAAAAAAAAGAGAATTGATGTATGGTGAGTTATAAAATAGTGTGTCAAAATAGACAAAATGAGTTTTTTGAGATGCCAAAAGCTAAGGTTATGTTTGGTAACAATTTTTATTTTTTATTTTAAAAAAATTGTTTTGGGGAATATAAAGAAAAAATAATTTTCTTGTATTTTTGAAATAAAAAACATGTTTGGTTAGTTGAAATTAAAAAAATAGTTTTTTGAAAAAAAAATAGAAAATACTAAAATATGTTGTTACTACGTTTTGAATTCTAATACTAACTTATTAAATGAGATAGATTCATTAAATTAAATGCGTATTTTCATTAATTTTTGAAAATTAGAAACTGAAAACAGTTTTTTGCATGTTTTCAGTTTCCTTTAAAAATTGTGTTTTGAGAACAATTTTTGTTTTCTGTCCATTTTAAGTTACCAAATAAGTTTTTTAGTCTCAAAAATAGAAAATTGTTTTTGAAAACAAAAAATAAAAGGAAAAAACAGTTACCAAATTGATTTTATGTCCTATATTTTATTTGTCAATTTTTTGAGATAAAAAATGTGCTATATATATATATATATATATATATATTGAAACGAAAATGTCCTCTAAAATAATCAGGAAATGATAAACAGCTTTTTTTTTTTTTTTGGTAAACAAGACGATACATTAAACAAAAAACTAACGGACTACATCACGGATAGAACAGCTCTTGTCAAAATACAAACCATTCAGATCAGCCTTAAAGGCTTCCAAAACGTCCACAGGCGGACTATGATAAACAAAACAATCTAAGAGCTGAACAGCACCCAATCTAGCCATAACGCCGGCACACCGATTCGCTTGCCGAAAACAATGTCTGATCTGCACTTGATGGAATTGGCTCAACAAATTTCTGCAATCATCCAGCAAAGGAGATACTACACTGTTAACATAATCAGAATAAATCAAAGCATCCACAAGAGCTGTAGCATCTACTTCAACTATTAGACATTGGATATTCAGGTTGTTGCAAAGAATTAAACCATCTCTAAGGCCCCACATTTCTGCAACAAAACTACTTGCTGAACCGATGTGCTTAGAAAACCCAACTATCCACCTCCCAAGCTCATCTCTCACAATGCCACCACAACCAGCTCGTCCATTACTACCCAAAAGAGAGCCATCAGTGTTAAGCTTCTTCCATCCAATTGGAGGCCTCTCCCATCTGATTTGCTTTATCACTTTGCACACGGATTGTCTAGGCGAAGCTGCATAACACAGGAACTCAAGCGCATGGGCACAAATGTCTGCAGATAGCCTCGGATTTCGACTTCTCCTGTTGAAAACACTTTGATTTCTGCTCTTCTAGATACTCCACACAGCAAAAGGAAAAAGAACCCTCCATTGAAAGCCCCCTTGGATGCTGCTGTCCTTCCCATTAGACCTCAACCACTCCTACAAATCATTACTCCAGAAATCTCGGTTTTGTGATCCAATTCCCAACTGACCCCAAATAGCCTTGACCCTTGTACAATCCCTAAGGGCATGCAAAATAGATTCTGACTCCACTTGGCAAATGGGGCAACAATCATCTTCCCCCACACCCCTTTTCACCAAACAACCCTTCACCCCTACACTATTATGAGCACATTGCCATATAAAAGATTTAATTTTTGGAAGAGCATCAATCTTCCAAACCCACCCCAAGTTGATTCGAGGACTATTAGCATCCGCCATTGATATAGAATAAGCACTTTTTAAGTAAAAAGAACCCCTCGGGTTGCCAGCCCAAGCCAACTTATCACTACCCCTGCTCACTGCTGAGACCGGAATCGCCTGTATCAAGGACTTCAACTCTGAAGGGAGCTCAAAAGGAATCTGACCCCACTGCTAGCTTGCATCTGTCAATACGTCTCTCACCTTTAATTGTGTGGCTTCTTGGGTTAAAGGGCCTTGGATCAGGTGGCGCAAAGGTCCTTTTACCATCCAACTATCCAGCCAAAAATTCAATGTACTGTCTCTCCCAATCATCCACACTGCGCCTTTATTAAAAGTGTCCATCCCTCTCTTTATAGCTCTCCAAATCGGTGAACATGGCAGCCTATTCACATTCCTTGCGTTTACTCTTCTATTGTTGCAATATTTCTGCCTTAACACTTGGGACCACAAAGCATCTTTTTTCGTGTGAAACCGCCAATTTAACTTAGCAAGAAGAGCATGGTTTCTTCCCTTTGCTGCCTGCAGTCCAAGGCCCCCTTCCTCCTTAAATTTAACCACTTTGTGCTAGCCAACCCAATGAACCTTCTTAGAAGCTTCTGACGAACCCCATAAAAAATTCCGATTTACCCGGTCAATACCATCAAGAATTCTAGCCGGCAATTGAACACATTGCATTACATAGGCTGGAATGGCAGCAGAGGATCCTTGGATGAGCACCATACGACCAGCTAATAAAAGCAAGTTAGCTTTCCACCCCGCTAGCTTGTTCTTCACCCTATCAAGGATGTAATTGAAGTCTTGGGAGGAAGGACTCGAGTGTCTAATAGGAAAACCAAGATATTTTCCAAGCGATGGAGTAGAGTGGAACCCAAGAATATCACAGAAAGACTCCTTGCTATCCCTATCCACATTAGGCGAGAAAACCACTCTAGACTTTGCTTCACTCACTGTTTGCCCCGACATCTTGCAGAAATCATCCAGCACATCCCGAATTGTGGAGCAATTAACTGCATTAGCTTTAGCAAAAAGGACTAAATCATCCGCAAAGAACATGTGAGAAAAAACCGGGCCACTTTGGGACACCTTCACCGGCTGCCAAAGATTGGCTTGGCATTTTTCTTGAATCAGCTGACCAAGGAACTCCATACATAAAATGAAGAGGTACGGAGACAATGGATCACCTTGCCTAATTCCCCTCGATGGGTAAATCGGCTCCAAGGCTTCCCCATTGAACAAAATTTTCGTCGAAACAGTAGACACACAGCTCATAATGATGTCCACTATATCCTCAGGGAAGTTAGCTCTAATCATCATTTCCCTTATGAAACTCCACTCAAGTTTGTCATAAGCCTTTTCCAAATCAATCTTCAAAGCCATATACCCCACTTTCCCTCTCTTTTTGCTAAGAGAATGGATGATTTCTTGAACTATGATTGCATTATCAACACTTTTCATTCCCGGCACAAAAGCTAATTGGAGAGGGGAAATAAGCTTGTCAAAAAGGGCCTCAATCTCGCCACAATTATCTTTGTGACAATTTTATAAACCGTGTTGCACAAGCTAATAGGCCTATAATTACCCAAAGACTCAGGTCCTTGAACCTTTGGAATGAGGGTAATGTGGGTCTTATTCAAGAACTCCGGCATTTTCCTCTTCGTAAAAATTTTCCTAACTTCCTCCAAGACCAATTTACCCACCACCAACCAGAATCTTTGGAAGAATTCGGCATGCAGCCCATCCGGGCCAGGTGCTTTGAAAGGTTTGAGCGACCAAAGGGCTGATTTTATCTCCTCCTCCAAGGCAGCCCCACTAATACTCATCTTCTCTTCCTCTGACAACTTCGCTTGCCAATGGGACACTGAGGGGTTAAGCTGAGAGCTACTTAAAAGGGAGGAGGTATACACTCCCTCAAACCCTTCCTAATAAGCTCCTTGATACCAATCTCCTCATGAATCCATTCCCCAGTAAGATCTTTAATAGCCAAGATCTGGTTTCTTTTCCTTCTAACCAAAGTTGAGACATGGTAAAAAGTTGTATTCCGGTCTCCCTAAACCATCCAATTCACTCGAGACTTTAATGCCCATAGTTCCTCCTCTTGAGTAAGTACCAGTTCAAGCTTCCGTTGCAACTCATTCTCCAAATTAAGAAGAAAGCTAGAAGGCCTAACCGATATAACCCTCTGAATGCCATTTATCCTAGCCATAATGCTTTTCTTCTTTTCAAAAATATTACCAAAGTTCACCCTGTTCCAATTAACTGCATCTTCGGTGAACACCTTAACTGCCTCAGCCAGTGAAGGATTAGGGTGCCAAGCTTGAGAAACAACATCTGGAAAAGAGGGATCGGACAACCAACAAGACTGGAACCTAAAAGGCCTCTTCCTCCCGACAAATGTCCTTGGCTGCATGTCAAGCAAAACAGGGCAATGATCTGAATGACATCTAGTAAGGTGAACAACTTTCGCATCAGGAAACAATAAGCACCAGCTTGGATTCACAAAAAACCTATCTATCTATTCTTGGATAAGAGTTTGAAGAGGTCTTTTATTTGTCCAGGTAAAACGAGCCCCAGTAACACCCATATCAATCATGTTGCATTTATCCAAACAATCTTTAAATGATAAAGATCTGCTCACACTCACCGACCTACCACCAAACTTATCTTCCCCCATAAGCGGCTCATTAAAATCCCCCGCAAGCACCCATGGCATATCATGTAAATCAGCAACTTTCATTAAATTATTCCATAATATGTGCCGTTCAGCACTCCTAGGACTAGCATAAATGGTAAAAAATAACCAACTAGAGTCAGTGTTTGGTACCTTTACAACAGCATGAATCTCCTGTTCAGTATTAGACATAGGCGTGACATCCACCCTTTCAGGATTCCAAAGCATCCACAGCCCCCCAGCAAAGCCGATGGTGTTCGTATGAATAGCATTCTCAAAAGGGAGTCTGTCAGTGATCTCCCTAGCTCTCTCCCCACCAATGTGAGTCTCCATCAAAAATAAAATAGCTGGATTATGGTTACGGACCAGCTCTCCAACATGCTTTTGAAAGTTGGGCTTCAAAGCCTCCCTACAATTCCATATTATTACATTCATGATGACAAAAATATCAGAGGAAAGAGATACATTAAAAGGCAGTAATTGCATTGCCTCATCCCTCAAGCTCCATCCGGTCTGCTTCTTCCATACCCTCCTTTATCTTGATCTCCGAACCATTGTCATAATCCTGTTGCCAATGTCCGATATCACAATTAACTACCATTCCAACCTCCTGCGCTTTATTAATCCCTCCGAGAGGTTCGTTTCGCACTGAGCCTACTTTGGAAAAATTTGGAGAAGACACTCCCACATCGGACATCTTGCCTCTCCTTTCCTTATGCTCACTTCCATACATGGAAGTAATCATCTCCACGCCATCTTCACCTTCAATATGAGGCATCCCACACCCTATGTTGGTTTCGCTCGATTCTTCGCAGGAAACACCGATGGAATTACTACTGCCAGACCCTTTAAATTGAATGCCCATCTGCGATTGAGGTTCAACAGAAAAATGGAACTTGTAACCATCTCCATCGGCGCTGGACAGAGGGACCTCATTACTTGGCAAAAATTCAAACAAACTGGCTAAGAAAGATGATTTTTGTGTGACATTCCCTTCAACGGCACTTGGAGACCAAGCCTTATGCAACCTAGCCCGAGCAAAGTCTTTTTTACCCTTCACAGAGGCTTTACTAATACCTTTCGGACTCCCTCTCTCTTTTCCTTCTTGGTTTTTTGTTTTCGCAAGCCCAGAAGATGATGGGCCACTCTCTGACGCGAGTTAGGCTTGGTGGTTAGGCACATTCCTTAAGCCTTGTAGCACACTTCTCAGTTGGGCCCCTTAATAACTCTAGATGGAGAATGCTTCCTTTTTGCCTCCCTCACACTATCATTGCTATGACCAATTTTTGCTGGCCCATTAACGATCCTCTCCGCAATCCCATTTATCCCCTGCACCTGACGAGATGGTACAAATTCTTGCGGAGACGACGTTCCACTTCCTCTGACATTTCTTGTCTTATTGTGAGTGACCACCACCCACGGTCCGTAAGCCCCTGCATTCGCCTCCTCATGCTTTGCATTCAACACGCTCCCTATGGGACCCTTTTTGTCTCTCACCACGTCAGCAACATGCATACTGCATGAGCCCGTTTCCACCTCACACTCTGCCTTCATCACCGATGACTTTGGAGGGGGGTCTCCCCGGATGGTAAACGGACAATTCTCCCTACGGTGTCCCACTCTCCCACAATCAAAACAAAGGTTGTGAATCCCTTCATATGAAACTGATTGTTCAAAACTCCCAATCAAAATACCTGTAACGAGCGGCTTAGTAACATCTATTTGTACACACAGTCTCGCAAACCTTCCACGAGTTTCTGACGCAGTATGAGTATCAATTCTCAGAACAATACCAATGGACTTTCCAATCTGCATAAGGGCCTCCTCATTGTAATATTCAATTGGAAGCTCATTGAGCCTAACCCATACAGCTATGGATGAAACATTAGCCGTTGCGGGTCGAAAGTCAGGCTCCCAAGGTCGGATGGAAAGAAAGTGCTCACCAATGAACCATGGCCCTTTCTTAAGGATGGCATCATAATCTTCTCTCAATGAGAATCGGGTAAGGAAAAACCCATGTCCCAGGTCTACACATTCCAACCTTCCAGCTGGTTTCCAAAGTGACAATAGCCTATTATGGAGGAAGGTAAACCCCATTGAGCGGCCAAACACCTTAACTATGAGAGCACAGCCCCATGGCCTTCGGATTTGCCGTTTGAAGTCCTTGGAGAACTTCACCGCAGCAAGCCCTTCTCGCAAGGCTTTCACCTCACCTTCATCTGGCTCTGAATCATCTTCCATTCGATCGACAAGGTTAAAAGCCTGAGAAAAGGCACCAAGAATCTCTCCTATGAGCTTATCCTTAAAAGAAGTTACCCGGTTCCAAGGGCCGTAACTATGACTAGGAGACGAAGGCATTGAATCCTGCCCTTCACAGAATCCTGTATGCTTGACGTTCTTTACTTTCTTATTATTGCGCGTGAGCTCTTCTTGTTCTTCCCGAGAGAGAACGAGAGGACTTGTCACGACTGTATCATTCTCTGACTCTTTGAATTTCATTCAATGTAACAGTGTAAGTTATGTGTAACAGCCATACTTTATTTATTTTGTATATGTGCTATACTTTATTTATTTTGTATATTTTTTTAATTTTGTATGAGAGCAAATGTGCTGTATTTGATATGGGATGTGTGAACGTGAGACACCAAACGTGAACAGACAGACTCAACGGAGTACTACTCTCCCTTGTCGTCTAGTAATTTATAGCCCATTATTAACAAAAAAACCATCACAAATATTTTTCCCCTTCTGAATATCACCTGTTGATGAAAATAAATAAATAAATAAAAGAATATACAGTTCCAAAAAAAAAAAAAAAAAAAAAGCGAAGAAACTCTTGAGGATAACTGATAAAATACAAATTTGAAGGAGCATATATAAATTTTAAAAAAATAAATAAAAAAAAAAGCCTCTCTCTCTGCTCTCTCTCTCTCTCTGCTCTCTCTCGTCTTGTACTAGTCTAGATATCTCTCCCTGTCTCCAATCAATCACAAAAACACAGTCCAATCTTATAGCCAAAATGAACGATACCGATGTCTCCAAGCAGATCCAGCAGATGGTCAGATTCATCCGCCAAGAAGCCGAGGAAAAAGCCAACGAGATCTCCGTCTCCGCCGAGGAAGTATGTATCTCTTTTTCCCCTCCTCTTTTTTTTTTTTTTGTTTCTGGAATTGAATTTTAGTTAAATTTGATTGTTTTTGGTTAGGAATTCAATATAGAGAAGTTGCAATTGGTGGAGGCAGAGAAGAAAAAGATCAGGCAAGAGTACGAGCGCAAAGAGAAGCAAGTCGATGTTCGAAAGAAGATGTACAAATTTCTTTTTCTTTATGATCTAAACGAATCGGT
The DNA here is from genome assembly GCA_032727855.1 of Quercus ilex subsp. ballota. Lineage (NCBI taxonomy): Eukaryota > Viridiplantae > Streptophyta > Magnoliopsida > Fagales > Fagaceae > Quercus > Quercus ilex. The sequence goes on from CM064909.1 coordinate 35,587,978, forward strand.
AGTTTGAAAATTTTCAGTGAGATTTATGTGTGTTTTGCGAATTTGCAGTGAGTACTCGATGCAGCTTAATGCGTCTCGGATCAAAGTTCTTCAAGCTCAAGACGACGTCGTTAATGCTATGAAAGACGCCGCCGCCAAGGAGCTTTTGAATGTGAGCAGCGATCACCATGTGTATAAGAGGCTTCTTAAAGATCTAATTGTTCAGGTCAGTATTTCAATCCTCTCGCTTTCTGTTCGATTTGAAAAAAAAAAAAAAAAAAATCCTGTTTTGATTGTCGTGATATTGAATTTATGCATTTAGATATGAGTGTACGTGTTTGTGAAAATCGTAGAAATTCAAATGGCTTTTCGGAATAAAGAATGAGAGGATTCTGAGTATAGAAGAAATTTAAGCAAACATGATGAGATTTGGATTTAGGCGAATGTGAAAATTATAGAGATTTTCAGATGGCTTTCGGAGTAGAGAATGAGTGGATTCGGGAATAGTAAGATATAAGTAGTTTGTTACAAGTTTGTGGAAATTTTATAGATTGAGATGATGTTTAAGAATAAGAGAACAAGAGGATTTGAGAATAGAAGAAACTTAAGCAAACATAAACTAAGACGGTACTGAATTACTGGTAATTTCTTAGGCCAAAAATGGTTGTGAGAAAGTATAATTCAAATGGCTTTTCGGAATAGAGAATGAGAGGATTTGAGAATAGAAGAAACTTAAAGCAAACGTTAAACATGTTAAGAGATACATGCGTCGGAATAGAGAATGAGATGATTTGGGAATAGAAGAAACAGTTAGATTTACAAATTGCATTTACACTCAAGATATGATTAGTTTGCTACTAATTTGTGAAAATTATAGAATTCAGATGGCTTTTGGAATAGAGAGCAAGAGGATTCGAGAATAGAAGAAACTTAAGCAAACATAAAGTAAGACGATGCTGAATTGCGAGTGATTTCTTTGGCCATAAAAAGAGAATAAAAAAAGGTTGTGAGAAAGTATAGGAAATAGTACTTGTGCGATGTCTAAGTGTGTTTTGAAAGCGTGGACTTAAATTACTATCATTTCTGATGATGGCTTGAGGATTCAGAATCAGATTTGGTGATGATTTTGTAACTAAATTGAACCATGTGAAATGGATCGGGTAATCTTCAAAGTACAAGATTAGGTACAATCAGTAGATGGGTACCTGATATATGATTGCTAATATAATGATTCTGTGATGCAGAGTTTGCTAAGATTGAAAGAGCCTTCTGTCTTATTGCGTTGTCGGGAAGATGATCTTCATTTGGTGCAGTCTGTGCTTCATTCAGCAGCAGAGGAATATTCTGAGAAAGCAAGTGTTCATGCACCTGAGATTATAGTCGACAACAATGTCTATCTTCCACCTGCTCCCGGCCATCATAATGCCCATGCTCTTTCCTGGTAAATATTTTTTTTGTTTAATTTGATACACTAATTATTGCCTGGTTCCATTTCCTTTTTATTTTCCAATTGCCCTTTGTTTGGGCTGTTTGGGGTGTTCTAAAGTAGTCTGCCCGAGTTGGACCAGGTTATTGAGGCTGCAAAAGCAGCTTTCATATAGGACTTTCCAAAATTTCGAAATCATCCTTCCCTTTTTGCTGTAGCTGTATGGTAGCCAGCGAATTAGGGAAGATTGAAATTGGCTATCTAACATCTTATGTTCTCAACAGCCTCTTTGTTATTGAAATTCTGTTGATGGAGAAGCTTTCTGATAATTTTATTGTTGTTCAGCTCTGGAGGTGTAGTTTTGGCTTCTAAAGATGGGAAGATTGTCTTTGAGAACACCCTTGATGCACGGTTGGATGTTGTATTCCGTAAAAAACTGCCAGAGGTATTTACCATTGTAAACTATATACATGTGCAGTGTTATATTACATTAGTGCATACAACTTTGTATCTATACATATTCTGCCTTTGTTGTTTTGTTAGTAGTCACTAATTTCATGGACTCTGATATCATTTGTAGTCATCCTGCTCAGCTAACTATGAGATTAAACGAAGTAAAGTATCAATTATTTTTATCATTGTTGGTTACTTTCTTCAAAAAAAAAAATTGTTGGTTACTTTCTTCAGTGATCACATTATTACACATGATGCCATTAGAATGGATGATATGTCATGCGAGACATATTCCAGTACTTGTAATATTGTGCTGCTTGGATCTGCAGTGCTCATGTCTTGTGGAGTTAGATTGAACTAAGTTTCTGTTTCTCTTATTGCAGATCCGCAAGTGGCTATGTGGTCAGGTTGCTGCATGATGGGGAGGATTGTGTTGTTATTGTATTGCTTTGTTGCCCCTAGATTATTTAAGTCCAAAGATTGTTATTTGACGATAAGATAAGATCTGTTGTCCGATTGCTTTTGTTTGTGCATCTCCAGTTTCTTGTTTGCTGAATAATTTTATCCGCTAAAATTAGTGTAGATGTTCTTCAGTTTGGTGCTCATATCGTTTGGGGCATGAAAAAGTACTTATTCTTAGTAATAACGTTAATAAATGTTACCGGCTTGAGTATTTCTCTTATTTGTCCGTTTGAGCATAATTTGGGCTGAATGGTTTATCATACAACTCTGCAGAATAGCTTTCTATGCAAATTTGGAATGTTACTAAAATGGTATGAACTAGTGTGCTTATCAACCTGAGTTGTCCAATACCGCCACCAACTTTAAAGTTATGGTATGAACTAGTGTGCCGTTTCCATAGTGGGATAGAGGTTTTTTATTCTCACCTCTCTTAAATCTTTTAAAAATTTTGGGCATTTATGGTCTATTTGGTATGCGACCTAGAATTGTTCATTGAAGAATGACTTTTCCCAGCTTAGAGCACTTGCATCAGTAAGTGCAAAATAGAAAAAGTGTTGAGATATACACATTTTGACCAAAAAAACACTCACATTAGTGGGTGTAAAATTGTGCATAAATGCACAATTGTTATAGTAACTGTGCAAATATACATAGTTACTGTAGCTGTGCATATCATTATTTTATATTTTTTTCTCTCACCTCTCTTCTTTCTCCATCTGACTTCTCTCTCTCCCTCTCCCTCTAATTCTCCCTCTTCCTCTGAACTAGACAAAACTGATCGACCACTGACCATTGTCCAAACACCACCGCAATAGCACCACCCACCACCGCAACCTAGCACCACCCACCATCACCACCGCAACCAATCACAACACCTTATGATTTAACATAAAATTGACCCAAAAATCAACAGAAAGTTAAACTAAAATCAACAAAAAAAATCAACCCAAAATAAACAAAAACACAAACCAAATTCAAAGGAAAATCACAGTACAATCTTTGCCTCAACCCAAAAAACCTGTTTCACCTCGACCCAACTTCATCTCTACCTGTTTCACCTCAACCCAAAAAACCCATGTTCGGGTCATGGGTGAGATCAAGCGAGCTTTCAACCCAAAAAACTAGTGATTCTGTCTAGTTGTCGATCAGATTGCAAGAGAGAAATGTTGGGATTTTGGCTGGGTCAGATTGAGAAAAAAAAGGTAAAGATTAGTGGTGGGTTGAGGGTGGTTCAAATTGAGAGAGAGGAAGGACGAGGATGGCAATGAATGGAAAGAATGGAGAAAACAATGAATAGGGTGAGGGAAGGAGAGAATACAGAGAACGGAAAAAATACAGGCTGATGAGAGAGAATCGGAGAAATTAAAGGTAAAAAAAAAATAAAAAATGATTATTTAATTAAAATAGAGTGTAAAATAGACAGACTGATGTGGTTGTTTTGTAAAAGTGACTCTGTAAAATAGTAAAAGTAAATTTTTAGTGTAAAATAGACAAAAAAATTTAGACCAACTGATATGGATGCTCTTAATGTTGTATACGCTGGCGAGACATCCTAAATTCTTTTGAATGTTATTTTTGGGTATACATAAGCTCTAATTCTGTAGCTTATTCTCTAGCCCAATGGGCTTACCTTTGTGGCAGGTGAGGGACTACCCCTTTTATGTATTTTCTGGTTTTGTGGAAAGTGGAGATGGCTGAGTCCCATCCCACAAGATTTCCTTTTGCTATCTTTGTACTTCTTAATTTTGGTAATAGAATGATGATTTATTCAGAACTGTATATGTGTGTGTGTATGCACCTCAATTTTATTTGTATGAATTTATTATTATTGGTTTGTTGGTGAATATCATTCGAATTGTTGTTACTGTTGTGTTTGAGTAGATCCAAGCATTATATGAAGCCACCGTTCTGTATGCATAAGTCATCCAAAGCTTCCATAACTTCAATTGACCAGATTTACATATAAAATTCCCTGTAAAATGAAGAGGCGTCATGGGATAGATACCTTGTTAAGGGAGGAAAACATCGTTATTCGAGTTCAGGTCATCAAAGAATGTATCAAAGCTTAGGGTGATTGGTCTGCTGCTAAAATGCGGATATTTTTAGAGTAATGCTATAAACACACTATTTGTAATATTTTTACAAACTATTGATGTAGTCAACTCTTACAAGTTCTTATTTGAGTCTACTACAAATATTACTTTTTCACTTACCAAATAAACACTTACTACATCAACAATTTTGTAAAAAAGTTTGTAAAATAATTTGTAATTCTAGCAATTTTTCATATTTTTATCTACCTCTGCTAGATTAATCATCTGTGCATGCCAGTTGCAATCGGGCAATAGTGTTATTATATTGCCAATATGGAATTGATATTCTTGGGGTACATAACTACATGCTAGCCATTGCGAAATCAGAAAAATTGGAGGAAATGCTATTATCATAGAAGACATTATTTTTAGAATAATACTAGAGATACAAACTATTTTACAATTTTTTTTACAAATTGCTGATATGCTGAGTAATTATTAGTAAATGAAAATATAATATTAATGGTGGATTTAGATGAAAACCAATAAGAGGTTGATCACATCAACATTTTGTAAAAATGTTATAAAATAATTTGTGCCTGTAACATTACTCTTATTTTCCTTGCTGCAATTAAATGGCGATGGTTACATGGATTGAGATCCCTAAATTCCAAGATGCAATAGCTTTTAATGATTAAGATTAAGAATTAAAAAATAAACTTTCAACCTCAGTCTTTGGATCTTTTTATTTTATTTTTAATTTTAATATTTTTAAAAATATTTTCTAATTTAAAATTTGAGATTAAAAATAAAATTTTAATTCTCAATCTTGACCATTACAATACCATAGGTATTCTAGGGGATCCTAGTTTTATTATTAATTATTATTATTGTGGGAGGAACGAATCGCCTCCCACCCTTACCTTATAAGCATTGAGCCTAAGGAAGGAAATACCAATCATCAAACCAAGATACTAATAAATTTTTGGTGTAGGCAGATATTTAACTCTAAATTTCTTATTCAACTATTAGAGACGGTACCAGTTGAGTTATTATTTTAAAAATATATATTTTTGCTTAAAAAAAGATGATTTTTAATTCAAGTGATATTAATGAAAAATTTTCTTTTAAGTTATACTAATGTAGGCTGTAAACTTCATTAAAAAATGAAAAAGAAAAACAAGAAACCCATTAACCTTCACATTAAAATCGATTAATCGACATTGGTTTATCAAAAAAAAAAAAACCTTATATCAGTATCACCCTCACAGAGTCCATTGTTCTATTTTCTCCTATTTTCCCTTCTTCTTCATCGAAGCCTTTCACGTTTCACACATAACAACAACACCGTACCCTTCGGCCACCCACCACCACTGGAGACCAGGTTCCGGAGAGCTCACTGGAACTAGCTCCTCTAGTCTCAGCACCCATATAGAGAAAAATTAAGGTAATTCTTAACTTTCTTCATTCTAAAATGCTTAATTCATGATTATACATAATGGGTAATGAATAATCTTATAAAATTGAATTTAGGAATACCCTTAATTCATGATTATACATAATGGGTAATGAATAATCTTATAAAATTGAATTTAGGAATACCCTTTTGAAGGTCTTGAAACTTGAAAGGCCTAGACTTGGGGTTAAGAATGCTGAGGCTAAAACCCCACAAGGTGTTTGTGTTTGTGTCTCTGTGTGAGTGAGTGTTATGTGAATGTTGGAACATTTGTTTATGTGAAATGAATTAAAGTTGGTTTCTTTCAATATAACTATGTTGGTTCATTATGGTTTGTAATTGTAAGTGCTACTTTGGCTAGACCTCTAAACTGGTGATTGTTTTTGTTTTGCTTCTTTTGTTCCCCAACTGTGCAGAGTTTGACATACTTATGAATGGCTTGGAGAGAGCTTGCCAAAAAGGTAAGTTGTTGGGTACCCATGTGTATTTGAATCCGTTTTTCTCTTAAGCATATATTTCTTTCACTTTAGTTCTTTTCTCTGTTATCAGAACCAATGTAAACATGCCTAAGCTGATTGCACCTTGCTCTCTTAGTATCTTACAATCTTGAATCAAGTTCACACTTCACGCTGATATTTTGGAAATTTTTAGTCTTGCAACATATTAAAGAAAAAAAGAAAACACCATTTTTTTTTTGGGGTGGGGCTGGTGATTAAATCACAGTTGATAGAGGAACTCTTTCGAGTGTTGTGCTCTTTGTGTGATCACTGGATGAGAAACTTAGCATGTTAACTCCGTGGGAAATAAGCCTGTGTTGGCTGCTTAATTTTGAATCAACAGATAGTAATGCATTCAACTGTTGAAATGATGGTAGTTTTGGTGCATGCTTGTACTGAAGTCTAAAGCTAGTTGAGATTTGGATCAATGTTGTCTTTATTGTCCAGTTCTGGTCGAAATGTTTTGCTAATATATGCAAGTATGTATGTATTGATGGATCAATGGATGTATAACTGGACTGAACAACCACCTAAATTCATAGTGACCTATTTTTCACTTTATTATTATTTATTTGTTTAATGATCAAGGCTCCCATTTCCAAGCCGCTGAGCCTTTTTTTTTTTTATCCATTATGGTCTATTTCCACAGTTTTGATATTTATCATTGTCTACTATATTTTCACCATTATAAGTTGTTTTTATGCAGGGTGTACGCACTAGTCTTTCAAGAGCCTTGACTCCTGTGCCACCAAGGCCTGTGGTTGGGTCAAACTTTTCATCTGCCCTTGAGGATGTAATAAAAACATCAATCTCTGCTTCATTAAGATGCATATCAGGTTCTCTTAAATTTCATACATGTTTTTGTAGCTTTGTTTTTAGTTACTATTGTTGTTCAATTTAACTTGAGAGGCCTTAATACTAACCGCCTAGGGTGCTCTAGTTGTTTAGTTTTGTAATTAATTTGTACAATGGACAATACAATCAAGCTCTCGTAGTACAGTGGTCAATCATATCTAAAAGAGAATTAAAGGAAAATGAACCCAAAGCCAGCAAACAATTAAACAAAGAATTGAGGAAAAATAACTTAAGATTGAGAATAGATCGTTCACATCCCCTGAAGCTTCCATATGCACCACATTAAACAATGAGGCACAACTTTCCAAATTGCTATGTGCTGATGACGACCAAATTGAGCTGGCCAAGAAGCTAGCATATGCACAACTATGACATAACCCAATGTACTCCAAATAGACTGAATACCATATTGAACTAATTGATGGACACTTTTTTTAATTTAATGAGTAACTTTCAATATCGGGCTTATAATATGGGCCTTGATCCATTTGCTCACATTACATATCTTTTTAATTTTCCTTGGATGAGCCTAGAACCCTTGGAAGGGGGTGTCTGGACTATGAAGTGGGTGCATAGCACACACGGTTGTAGTTTATGGAACAGTATTAGAGCAGCATGGGATGACTTGATCAATTATGTGCGTTTTGAAATGGGAGTAGGAGATAGCTTGCGTTTTTTGGGATTGTAGGTGGTGTGGGGAGCGCTGCTTTGTTTTTGTTAGCAATAGATCTTGACGGTTTGATATCTGATTATTTGGTTGGTGGTACTGGAGGGTCTGAGAAGCATTGGAATGTTAGATTTGTTTGATCTTTTAATGACCGGGAGTTAGTGTTTATTGAGTCTTTGCTTGGGTTTAGTTAGAGACTACTTTAGTTAGAGACTACTTGGGTTTATTGAGAACAAAAGATGAGAACACCTAGAATACAAAGTCGAAAATGAAAACTGAAAACAAAAACAACAGGAATCAAACAGGGAGCAAAGTTGGAATGGCAAAAAAGAATACATGTGGCCGACCTTAATTAGTTTATCGAGTATCTACAGCTAACCCAAAATTTTGGGACTAAGGCTTGATTGTTATTGTTGTAAAATTTTGATAAGTTAGATAGTTATGTGTATAACAAACAATGTCCCTCCAGTAGTTGAACCCATTGAAATAAATAATTTTTTTTTAAAGAAGTTTTGGGGGATTTCAAATTCACTTGGGGTTCCACTCCCCAAATGATCAATGTTTGAGCATTCCTGTATTTATTAGTGGGTTGATGCCATTTTGGGCTTAAAGATAAAATGTCCTGAGATTAGATTTTTTCCTACATAATGTGAAGCATTTATTTGTTGATCCGTATAGTATAAATTTATTATTATGAAAAAATTTCAAGGTTAATTGTGCGTTGTCATGAAGTGTTTTGCAAAATTTATGTTGCAGAGTTCTCTTCCAGATCAGCATTATGGGGCTCAGCTTGTCACAAGGTTCCGGCAGTATTGCCCCTTATGAGGTACTTGATCTGTTTTACTTTTTTTTGGGCTTTTTACTTGTTTTTTGGGTACAAGGAATGCTACTTTTGACTACAGTCATTGGTATGGTCTTTTGTAAGTTACACACCTGGTGGTCTTGAACCCATGACCTCATCCTTCACCTTAGTGAAAAACTCTTGATAAGTATATTCGGATTGCATTAATATGTACATGACTAAATGTTCATGACTAAAATTGATAGGAAGCGGTTGGACTTCTGAAAAAGTCACTGTTCATAAATTTAGTTTACTGGCTACATATGACAAATGATAAATTGCTGTTTAAAATTTATAATTTCACAGAAGAACATGTCTGCAATGCAGAAATTTCATTCTAATCTTTTTGCTCCTGGACTTCCTAAAGATTATAATTTGTTCTTACATCTTGCTTAGGTATTTTCATGCCACTCCGGAGCTGTGGGCTAGAAGGAATAATAATGACCCAGTTTCTGAAACAAATTCCAAGAAAAAGCCTTCCAGTAGAGGGAAGTTTGCGAAAAGAGTCAGGACTGAGCCACCTGTTGAAGCCCCTTATGTGCCTCCTAGACCAAAAAGAACCACCAAATCCTTGCCAGATAAAACAATTGACATATTTGAAGGCATGACAATTGTGGAGCTTGCCAAGCGTACTGGTGAGTCAATACCGACACTGCAGGAAATTCTAGTCAACGTTGGGGAAAAGATTGAATCTGAGTTTGATCCTCTCAGCATTGACATTGCGGAACTGGTTACAATGGTATTTCCTATTCTTAGTTCTAAATATTACATAATAATCCCTCACATAATTTATAGCACCAAATTGGAGAACATCAATGATACACACACACACACACATAGTTGTCAATATTCCTCCTTCCTGCAAACTAGTCTTTTCTTTTATTAATACAATATTCCCCTTCCCCCCCCCCCCCCCCCCCCCCCCCCCCAAAAAAAAACCTTATCTATTATTATTATTTTTCTGCTCTGTAGTCTATATTTCCCCCATCCATATTGTACACTATCTTTTGAGTTTTAGTTGTCTCGGAAACTTTTGGGACTCAATGTTTGGTTATCACTTCTTCAGGAAGTCGGAATCAATGTAAGGAGGCAACACTCCACTGAAGGTACTGAAATTTTACCGAGGCCTGCAGTTGTAACAGTAATGGGTCATGTTGATCATGGTAAAACTTCTCTTTTGGATTCTCTACGTCAAACATCAGTGGCAGCAAAGGAAGCTGGTGGCATAACTCAGCATCTTGGTGCTTTTGTTGTGAGTATGCAGTCAGGAGCGTCAATCACTTTTTTAGACACCCCTGGTCATGCTGCATTCAGTGCAATGCGAGCAAGAGGTGCAGCAGTTACAGATATAGTGGTGCTAGTTGTAGCTGCTGATGATGGAGTGATGCCCCAAACTCTTGAAGCCATGTCTCATGCAAAAGCAGCTAATGTGCCAGTTGTCGTTGCAATTAATAAATGTGATAAACCAGCTGCTGACCCAGAGAGAGTAAAGCAACAGCTTGCTTCAGAGGGCTTGCTACTGGAGGAGATAGGTGGTGACATTCAGGTGGTTGAAGTTTCAGCGACAAAGAAGACTGGATTGGATAACTTGGAAGAGTGTTTGCTTCTCCAGGCTGAAATGATGGATCTGAAAGCACGTATTGATGGGCCTGCTCAAGCTTATGTGGTGGAGGCAAGACTTGACAGGGGACGGGGTCCATTGGCTACTGCAATAGTTAAGGCAGGGACTTTGGTTTGTGGGCAGCATGTGGTTGTAGGCTCACAGTGGGGCAGAATAAGGGCTATTAGGGATACGGTGGGGAAGTTGACAGAGAAGGCAACACCTGCAATGCCTGTTGAAATTGAAGGGCTGAAGGGGCTCCCAATGGCTGGTGATGATATTATTGTTGTGGACTCTGATGAGCGAGCTAGAATGCTTAGTGAGGGAAGGAAAAGGAAATTTGAGAAAGATAGGCTTAGCAAGGTCAATGATGGGGCAACAGAAAATTTGGAAACATCAGAAGAGGAGTTTAAGAGGGTTGAAATGCCAATAATAGTTAAAGCAGACGTTCAGGGAACTGTCCAAGCTGTCACAGATGCATTAAAGACTTTAAATAGTCCTCAGGTATGGCAAGATCATAATAGCTATATATCCTGAATTTGTACTTTCTTTGTAGTTTTCAACAATGTTCTACTAATTACTTGTTGCTTTAACTGATGATTATTGTTTGTTCTTCCTCACAATATAATTAGCAGTTGTCATCTGTCGATCATATGTTAGACCTCTTTGGCATCTTAACTGTTAAGTATATACCAGAACAAGGTGCAGCTTATAATCCATCTCTCCCCTCCTTCTCCACCACACCCCCCCCCCCCCTCCCCCTCCCCCTCCTTCTGGGGGGTGGAATGCTATTGACTGTTTGCCTCTGACTACATAATATTTTAACCTAAACCCCACTCCCTTTACTTGATCCTAGGCCCAGGGCAGGTTCTGCTTTTAGTAAAACATTGGCTTTGTTACCTAAAAGTATTCTCTGGTATTTTACTGCTGACTGAAATTGTTACTCATTGTAATTCATGTGGTTCAATTTGATTATCAGGTTTTTGTGAATGTTGTCCATGTTGGTGTTGGACCTATTTCTCAATCTGATGTGGATCTAGCAAAAGCCTGTGGTGCTTGTATAGTTGGGTTCAATATTAAGAGTCCACCTAGTTCTATCAATCTGGAAGTTACTCAAGCCGGTACAAAGGTATTGACCTTGTTGAGAATGTAAAATTCATTTAACCGTCAAGTTTAAGATTACATATTAACATTGTTTATGGGCAGTTGACTCTTGATATTATTTTCATAAAAATAAAAAACAAGCATACAAAGCTTGAAAACCTTATGATTTTTGTTGTTTCTTATGTTGTTTGTAGATAGTGCTTCACCGTGTGATCTATCACCTATTGGAAGAAATGGGCAATTTGATAGTAGATAAGGCCCCTGGGACTAGTGAGACTCAGGTAGCTGGGGAGGCTGAGGTACTGAATATATTTGAGCTCAAAGGAAGGAGCAAGGCAAAGGGAGATGATGTAAAAATTGCTGGCTGTCGAGTCATTGATGGATTTGTCTCAAAATCATCAACCTTGAGGCTCATGAGGAGTGGGGAAGTTGTGTTCGAGGGATCCTGTGCATCTCTTAAGCGGGAGAAGCAGGATGTGGATACAGTGAGGAAAGGAAACGAGTGTGGACTTGTGATTAGTGATTGGGATGATTTACAGATTGGAGATGTCATCCAGTGCTTGGAGCAAGTTGTAAGGAAGCCCAAATTCATTTCATCAGAGAGTGGTGCTGTTCGAATTGAGTGCTGATGGTACTTTCACTAGATGCTCCTTTATTTTTTGACTCAATCATTTTCCCTTGCATCTCTGCTTAAGGACAAGCAAATTCTTTTAACATCAGGATCAATACCTAGACTTGCTGCAGGGCGCTCTCAGTCATTTTTACAACTGGTGCTCCTGCCCAAATACAGCATGCTTCAGAGTGGCTAAGGTTTATTTATGTAGGACAATTTTGAAAGGTTATGGCAAAATATTTGGTTTTTGATATAAATTTTGTTGTACAATAGCAAACCCACAAGATTATTAGATCAAAACATCAACAAAGAGCAATTTGTTTATTTAATTTACACTTTTAATTGCCTATGATAAGGTTGTATTCTTTTATACTACATTATTTATTCATCTAACAAATCTATATTTATATCTATATATTACTAAAAGCTGAAGCGTAGCGTTTAATGCTGCTGCTCTCATGTTGCGCCACATCAGCTGCCACGTCATTTAAAAAAAAAAAAAAAAAAAAAATATATATATATATATATATATAATTTGTCCTACAATTTTAAAATGATTTTTACAATTTTCAGCCTTATAAATACAATCTACTACTTATTTATTTACTTCCACTATTACCCTATAATAAATCCAGCACATTACTTATTTATTTACTTCCACTATCACCATATAATAAATCTGTATAATTAATCTAGTTCACCTCTTATTTATTTAGTTCCGCTATCAAGTCCAACCCAAAACCTTTTCAGTTTCAGCTTTAGGGTTTTGTGTGAGCCTTTTCAGTTTAAAGGAAAAAATAAAATAAAATAAAATAAATTAAAAAAAAAACGTTGAAGCCTTTCAAGCTTTTTTTTTTTTTAGTTTTTCTATAATTGTTTTTAACATTTATTTTTTTAATATTTACATTTCTCCAACCTTTCTCTCTCCCTTACCATTTCATCTCCCCACTACTTCTTCAATCTTTCACCCTTCCTTACCTTTTCATCTCCCCACTACCCTCTACATTAATATCATTCTTCCTTTTTCTCTTCATCTTCCTTTATTTTTGTCTATTCTTATTCACACCCTCTTACTATAAATTTGTCAATATCTCTTCTATTCTATGTATAGTTTTTCCTCACAAAAAAAATGGTACTCTCTCTCTCTCTCTAAATTTTTTGGTGGATTTTTTTATTTTTATTGCATCTCTACTTTAGGTTGATAATTTTTTATATTCTTTAAAACTCTATTTTGGGTTAATACGATTTAATTTTGTTTTTTAAATTGTTGTTGTTGTTTTTTATTTTATTTTTTATTTTCTTTGATTGTTAAATGTTATCCTATTGCGATCTAAAGAATTAAATATAGCGTATAAAAATATAATATTATTCTACTACATAACATGATTTGGATAATTTGGTATTTATTTTGTTACATAGCATGATTTTTTATAGTGCTCAATTAGGATGTTAAACTATGAGACTTTACTAATTTTTGTTTATTTTCTAATCCTTTGTGGTGGACAAAATACTTTTAATAGTTGTATTAGAAGTACTCTATAATGCCATTCATTTAAAGAAAAGCAAATGTTAGCCAAACGAAAATAATTGGATAGGTGACAAATTGCAAAAGTTAAAATTTGTATATATACAATAATTGTTTATTTGATAATATGTTTTGGGTAGCCGAAATTATAATTTCTACAAATAAAATAACCTTAATATATTATCAAAAACAAAAATTTACCCTAATATTGGTTCAATTAATCATTGTTAAGTTTTATTAATTTTTTTTAGTTTACATTTTTTTGGTGTTTTAGATTGTTCCTATGTTACATATATGATTGTTCCTATAATAAAAAAAATATAATTACGAAATGCATTACTCATTATTAGATTAGTTTAAATTGTAAAAAAATAATAATAATAAAACCATCATAAAAATAATTATCACGCGCAATGCGCAGGTCCGCGACTAGTTATTACTAAAAACTGAAGCATAGCATTTAATGTTGCTATGCTCCAGTTGAGCTACCTCATCCTCCACCTTATACTTTTTTTTTTTTTTTTTTTAAATCCATTTTTCCTTTGAGTTCTCTCAATTTTTTTTTTTTGCCTCTATTAAGATGATTATTCATCTTCTTCTCAAAAAAAAAAAAAAAAAGATGACTATTCATCTGCAACTAATCTACTACATATACTAAATCATCTCAGTTGTTATCCATAGGACATGAGTTATTATCTTCAGTTACAACTATTCACGTCATTCCATCCAAAATTGGAACTTGGAAGCAAAATGGTTTCGTTGTAACGTATATGCAGAGTTAGAGTCTTCTATCCAAATCACCCTTTCACTTTCAATATCTATTCCAAATCTTATATATTTTGACTGTAAATTCTCTCTTTCCATCTACACTTTAGTCTTTCCCCCCCCCCCCCCCCCCCCCCCAAATTTCTGTACATAGCCAATGCTCAGTGAATATGCAAGACAAAGGTGCAAACTATCGAGAATTCAATTCCACTATTGATTATTGCTTACAATCCCTTACAATCTCAGAGGAATTTATCGATTCTTTATTGAAATTTTGGGTAATCAATTTCTTTTACATATCACTCTTGATTTTTGTTTAGGTGTGTTTCACAATGTTGAATTATCACCATATTTGTATCACAACTTCTGATGACTTTTTGAATGGTTAGTGTTTTTTCATATAGTCACAATACAAATTGTTTTTTTTACCAACCATTGGCACTAGCACCCCTATCTATGTGTTTAGCAATTTTCATGAACTCTTCTCTTGGCTATGTGTTTTGACTTATTTTCTTTACATATACGTATTTTGGTCTGTAAAAAATGCGTGCCTTTATTATTTTTGAGGTATCTCTCTCTCTCTCTCTCTCTCTCTCTCTCTCGTTACATTTTTCTTATGTGTATCATGTTTGTATTTATCTATCTAACTTATATAATATATATATATATATATATATATATATATATTATTACTAAAAGCTGAAGCATAGCATTTAATGTTGCTACACTCTAGTTGAGCCACCTCATCCTCCACCTCATATATTTTTTTTTTAAAATCATTTTTTCCTTTTTGATTTCTCTCTATTTTTTATTTAAAAAAAAAAAAAATTAAATATAGATCATGGGCAAACATGTTGATGCACTCTATTAAGATGACTATTCATCTCCTTCTCCAAAATAAATAAATAAATAAATAAATAAAAATTACTATTCATCTGCTACTAATCTACTACATATACTAAATCTTCTCAATTGTTATCCATACAACATGAGTTATTATCTTCAGTTACAACTATTCACATCCTTCCATCCAAAATTAAAATTTGGAAGCAAAACGGTTTCTTTGTTGCTATGCTTCAGTTGAACCACCTCATCCTCCACCTCACACTTAAAAAAAAAAAAAAAAAAAAAAAAAATCCTTTTTTCCTTTGAGTTCTCTCTATTTTAAAAAAAAAAAAAAATTTAATATAGATATGGGCAAACATGTTGATGCACTCTATTAAGATGATTATTCATCTTCTTCTCAAAAAGAAAAAAGAAAAAGAAAAAAAGATGACTATTCATCTGCAACTAATCTACTACATATACTAAATCATCTCAGTTGTTATCCATACGACATGAGTTATTATCTTCAGTTACAACTATTCATGTCATTCCATCCAAAATTGGAACTTGGAAGCAAAATGGTTTCGTTGTAACGTATATGCAGAGTTAGAGTCTTCTATCCAAATCACCCTTCCACTTTCAATATCTATTCCAAATCTTATATATTTTGCCTGTAAGTTCTCTCTTTCCATCTCCACTTTAGTCTTCCCCCCCCCCCCCCCCCCCCCCCCCCCCCCCAATTTCTGTACATAGCCAATGCTCAGTGAATATGCAAGACAAAGGTGTGCAAACTATCAAGAATTCAATTCCACTATTGATTATTGCTTACAATCCCTTACAATCTCAGAGGAATTTATCGATTCTTTATTGAAATTTTGGGTAATCAATTTCTTTTACATATCACTCTTGATTTTTGTTTAGGTGTGTTTCACAATGTTGAATTATCACCATATTTGTATCACAACTTTTGATGACTTTTTGAATGGTTAGTATTTTTTGTTTAAAGTTAAGACTAAATGCTAATTTGCTCACATTGTGCATGATGTTATATTTCTAGAAGGTAGCCAACCAATCAATGTAACTCATGTTTAAAAAAAAAAAAAAAAATTATTTTGTGTTTTTTCATATAGTCACAATACAAATTGTTTTTTTTACCAACCATTGGCACTAGCACCCCTATCTATGTGTTTAGCAATTTTCATGAACTCTTATCTTGGCTATGTGTTTTGACTTATTTTCTTTACGTATACGTATTTTGGTCTGTAAAAAATGTGTGCCTTTATTATTTTTGAGGTATCTCTCTCTCTCTCTCTCTCTCTCGTTACATTTTTCTTATGTGTATCATGTTTGTATTTATCTATCTAACTTATAATATATATATATATATATATTATTACTAAAAGCTGAAGCATAGCATTTAATGTTGCTACACTCTAGTTGAGCCACCTCATATATATATATTTTTTAAAATCATTTTTTCCTTTTTGATTTCCCTCTATTTAAAAAAAAAAAAAAAAAAATTAAATATAGATCGTGGGCAAACATGTTGATGCACTCTATTAAGATGACTATTCATCTCCTTCTCCAAAATAAATAAATAAATAAATAAAAACAAATTACCATTCATCTGCTACTAATCTACTACAAATACTAAATCTTCTCAATTGTTATTCATACAACATGAGTTATTATCTTCAGTTACGACTATTCACATCCTTCCATCCAAAATTAAAATTTGGAAGCAAAACGGTTTCTTTGTAACGTAAATGCAAAGTTAGAGTCTTCTATCCAAATCATCCTTCCACTTTCAATAGTTAATCCAAATCTTATATATTCTGCCTGTAAGTTCTCTCTCTCCATCTCTCTCTCTCTCTCTCTCTCTCTTTTTATTTTTAATTTTTAATTTTTAAGGGATATTGAAGAAGAATAAAAGTGACTTTTAGAGTAGCTTGGAGTTCCAATTTATCTAGGTAGACAAAAAAGTTTGAACTATTTTATACAAAAATTATTGTGTATATATGTCAATTTTTCTCAACATAAAACTTATCTGCTTGGCATATTTTGTCTATGAAAGCTAAATAGAATCACTTGGCATTTCTTCAATGGTGGAATTGTCTCCCTCTAAAGACTCATATCTTAATGAATTTGACAGTTCTGCTGAGTAAGCTTCTATTCTCTCTTTTTCTTACTCTATTCTCACAATTCAATATTTTATTACAATCACCAGATAAAAAATATCTAGATTGTTATTTTGATTGTTTGGTCTCTTTATGTTAATGGATTCTCATAATTTTGATCATATTTTATTCATAAGGTAATCAATTTGGGTTTGGAATTATTTTATGTAATGGGATTGTAATTATGGGTTACTTGGATTAAAATAATTCCTTTTGGGATTTTTTCTTGCAATGTGTCTCCAAGCAACTTGATACACGGTTCTCATGCCCAATAAAGATTAAAGTGTTTTTATAGTTGTTTAGAATGAAAAAATTATCAATATATTTTGTGGGAGATATTTTCGTAACATTAAATTGACTTGATTCTTTTAACATTCATTTAGTGATAATCAAACTATAAATTGTTAGATTTTTTTAGAACTCAAAAGTTTTATACACAACTTTTTTTTTTTTTTTTTTTTTGAGAAACAATTTATACGTAACTTATTGTATAGAAAATGATATATGGATTTTTTTCCCCTTTAAGTAGTGAAATTGAAGTAAACGTGTTCAATAGACTTTGTTAGTTATTTGAGGACTTAGAATGTGGTGGAGTTGGGACATATTCCAGCTTTTTAAATGTGCAATAATCATTGCTTTGATTTATACAAATTTCTATAATTTTGATAATATATATTTTTCACCTCTTCGTTTTTTTTTTTGTTACATTTGTTTGTGTGATTATGGTTGGTAATAATTTCTATACAATATATAGTTTAATTAATTGAATTTTCACTTTAACATTGACCTATGTTAGTCGTTATCCTTTGTAAGTGAGCTATGTTTGGATGATAAGGTGCTAAGGTGATATGTGTCATATTTGGATTGACATATGGCAAATTTCAACAATTAATTTCTCAATAATTGTTGAAATTTGAAAATTTTCTTTACAATTCAGAATAATTGTAAGTAAATAAGAACCAAATGATTATTTTGGAAACTGATCATGTTAATATCTTTTCAAAAATATACTTAACTTTTCATCTAACTATTTGAAATTTATTACAAAGAATCTTAAAATTCTAGAAATTGCATTTGACAATGCAAAAATTTACCGAGATAAAATCTTTAAGTAATGAAGGATTAAAATATATTAAAGTTTCAATACTTGCATTTCTTAATTTTAGATTGAATGTTTAAGGATTGTGTTCTTTGAAAAGATATGGATAAAATGTGGGCTTATTAAACTAAGTATCTAATAATAAATATTTAAAGGCGTAAATGCACTTTTAGTCCCTATGTTTTGGCTTTTTTCCATTTTAGTCCCTACATTTTATTTTTTCCACTTTTAGTCCCTAAAATCAATTTACGCGTTCCATTTTGGTCCTTTTCGTCAATCAACCGACGGAAATTGCTGAGGTGGCAGCCGGAAGAATTAAAATATTATAAAAAATGCCACATCACCCTGACACGTCAGCATCTATTTTTTTTTTTTGGTAAATAATTTGTAAATTTTAACTAAATAAAAAAAAAATTTAAAAATACAAACTCAAATTTAAAAAACAAGAACACAAGAACATAGACACAGAAAATCAGACCAATCACACGAATTCAATCACACGAATTCAATTAAAATATCACTTCTTTCTCTCTCTTCTTTGAATCACACGGTGACTCCTCTCTCTCATTTCTCATCGGCCTTTCTCTCTCCCCTCTCTCTGATTCAGTGTCTCTCTCAGATCGGCGTGGACTGGAGATCGAAATCGGTAGCATGGACTGGAAGATCGGCGACAATAGCGTGGTGTTTTGGAGATCGGCGGCGACGGCGTGGTGGTTTGGAGTGGCGGCGATGGTGGATTCTCTCTCTTTCTCTCATTCCGATCCTCTCTCTCTCACTTCGATTCTCTCTCTCAGATTGGATGTGGGTTTTGGTTTTTCTTTGAATTTTTGTTGTGGGTATTGATGCAAGATTCATGGTGGTGTTTTGGAGATCGGTGGCGACGGCGTGGTGTTTTGGAGCGGCGGCGATGGTGGATTCTCTCTCTCTCTCTCTCATTCCGATCCTCTCTCTCTCACTTCGATTCTCTCTCTCAGATTGGATGTGGGTTTTGGTTTTTCTTTGAATTTTTGTTGTGGGTATTGATGCAAGATTCATGGTGGCGGCAGTGGTGGATTCCTGTGTTGTTTGTGGGGATGGGTTCACTGTGGGTTTAGGGAGGTTGCTACTGATGTGGGTGGCGATTTGGTGGCAATGGGTCTTTGGGTGTTCTGATTCTCTCTCTCAAATTGGATGTAAGTTTTGGTGCTGCTTTGAATTTTTGTTGTGGGTATCAGTGCATCTGCAGCTTCATGGTGGTGGCAGTGGAGGGTTTCACACTTAATCCCTTGAGTTTTTGGGTTTCTGGGTTTCTTTGATTTTATGATATGAATCTTTGGGGAAGAACCAGAAAAATTGATGGGTTTTCAGCATGGGTCTTTCAACATTGGTCTTTGTTCTCTTCTCAAATTTTATTGCATTATTGATTTGATTTTAAGTGGGAAAGGAAGTTGATTCAATGGGTTTAATTTTGAATTCATGTTGTTGGGTCTAATTTTCTGGGTCTCTGTTCTTGTGTTCTTGTTTTTTAAATTTCAGTTTGTATTTTTAAATTTTCTTTTTTTATTTAGTTAAAATTTACAAATTATTTACCAAAAAAAAAAAATTAGATGCTGACGTGTCAGGGTGATGTGGCATTTTTTATAATATTTTAATTCTTCCGGCTGCCACCTCAGCAATTTCCGTCGGTTGATTGACGGAAAGGACCAAAATGGAACGCGTAAATTGGTTTTAGGGACTAAAAGTGGAAAAAATAAAATGTAGAGACTAAAATGGAAAAAAGCCAAAACATAGGGACTAAAAGTGCATTTACGCCATATTTAAATTACAAACGTTACCATATATTAGATACAAATGATTTCAACTTTTCATTTTCTTCTTTTTAATTTCAAGTAATTATTAAAATTGAACAGTTCATTATCTTTTTAGTGGATACAATTAAAATTTCAAGCATAATTTATAGCCTAAAGATGAGTTTTGTACCTCTTCGTTTATCTACAATTGCAATGTTTCCTCTTCCAAATTTTCAGTTTTTCACAACCGTATTTCTCTTTCACTCACACATCAATCATTTTTTATTTAAGCTTTAAAATATATCTACCAATGTACATTCTAGATACGATCACCCCATCATTTACAACAAAAAAAATTAGTTCAATACTATTTGTTCTCCACATTTTTCAATCAAGCTTTAGTTTTCACCATTTTGAGAGGACATCGATTGTTTTTGTTAGAGATTTTCAAAGTTAAGGCAATAGGATGACCATTGAGTTGAACAAAACACACAAATAGAAATGAACCCTTTTTTCCCTTTCTTTTTGGTATTCTTACATTTAGTCTATGTGAAGTGATTTTGCTGTTTTCCTTCCTAAATTTTTTAATGATATTGACTTTTGTTACTCTTAATTGACTTAGAATTGGCTACATAATTTTAGTTAATCTGAGTTTTTTGGCAAGTTTTTACTTTGCTTAGTTGATCATCTTTAAGGAAAATATCAAAAAAAAAAAAAAAAAAAGAATAAGACAAAATATAATTTACTCTAGAGCATCATTATGCTATTAATGTTTTTATGTAGAGATACTTGAGGAACTTGTGATTAATTTTTTTCTGGAATTCCAATTATTCTTTTGTCTAGCCTTCTAGATTAATTTTTAGGGGGTGCAAATGATAGCCTAGAGGTAAATACATTCTTTGTAGTGTCACATATTTGTGGTTCAAACCCCACCATCCCCCCTCCACCACTATCTACCTATGAAAAAAAAGAAAAGAAGGTTAGTGTTTGTGTTAGTTTGAATAACATTTTATGTCCCATTATTTGCTTAAATCTTTCATATATGCAATGCTTAATTCATATAACATTTTTGAATTAATCTCCCCCCCCCCCCCCCCCCCCCCTCTCTATTCTCTTTGTGATTTTGAAATTGCACAAATTTTGTTACATAGAACCAGATTAAGCTTATATTGTGGTAACAACATAAACAATGCCTAAGGTGCCCCCACTTTTGACAAATTAAGCATTACACCACATAAACTTCTCAATAGGGTTGATTTCTATGATGAAGTCATTGGTATTTGTAATGCAAGCCTTAATGGAGAGTGAACTTTTAAATTCCATAAGTATGTACAACATATGGAATAGGAAAATGAATTTATTTGTACAAAATTTTGAATAATAGTTTTTGAATAGTTTTGTATAACTACTCTATAATTGTTGCAGTTTAAATTTGTCAATGTCACCTTCATTTGGAAGAGAAACCATGAAAAACAAAGAGCAAACTAACATAGTTGATAGTGATTAAAAATTCTTTGATTAATTCCTCTTGGTTGAATGTGTACACTCCTTATAAAAAAATCTTAATATCACTAAGCTAAAGATAGTATACTATTTAATCATTTTGCCAAATTTTTGTATTAAAATTATAGATTCTATCTTCTAATAGACATTTGTGTTGGATGATTTATATATCTATAATTATTTATTTAAACTAAGAATTCCCCGTCATATGTTACTCTCTAAAGATCTTATTAGCTATATAGATGTTACTTTTGGATTAATAAGACAAGATCAACAAAACATGACTTTTATATAATTATATCTAGATGATACTGCAATGTTATGATGGATAGGTTGGTCTTATTTTACTATATAATCTAAGTAATCATATGGTTTATGAATTTAAAGAGTTATATATTGCGGAATTTATTCAAATGTTCATATGATGAAAAAAAAATTTCTTTTTTGAATTTTATTTTATTTTATATTTTCACTTTATGATATATGATTTATTGATTATGAGAAAGAACGAAATATTGATCTATGTTTAGGAGAAAAATATACCTATAAGAGTTGATTCGCATGTATCTGTATAGTAATTAACAAAGTATATATGATTACAACTTGGTCTAATAGTTCTCACACTATAAAATAAGAGATAACTTTTTTTATTGTACTGCGTTTCATATTTTTCCGCGCATTGCGTGGGTTTGTGACTAGTATATCTAAAAGCTGAAGTGCAGCATTTATTGTTACTATGCTCTAGTTGAGCCACATTAGTAGGCATGTAATCTTTTTTTTTCCCCCTTCATTTTTTAAACAATAGTAATATAAAAAAATAGTGCAATTTTACACATTCTTTAACTTATAAAATCCAACTCACCATTAATTCAAGCCTCTTCCAATTCTCAATTCTTTCTTTTCCCCTTTAAAATCGATTGGCACTTTTGAAGTTTAAACCCTTCAATTGCCATCCTTGTAATTAACTATGTTATTTTTAACACTATAAATTTTCAATTGCTTTCTCTACCTCAGCAAAAGCTACCAAAGTTGCACCTGATTTGGAAAGTCCCTTCGACTTTGAGGTGTGTTCTTTCCCTTCTTATTTTTCCTTTTTCCCCAACTTTGGTTTTTCCTTTGGAATTTTAAAGTTTGTGGCTGATATGCTTTTTTTTGCATTGTCGACAATATGATCACTTTGGGACTATGGGTGGCTAGGATTTGGTTTGTCGATTATGCGAAGGATTTTCGAGGATTAGAAATCTCTACAACAACTTCTTACTTCATATTCATGTTGTACAATTTTTATTTTATATTTGTGTTTTACCAGTTCAATTTGTTTTTCTCTAAAATTTTAAAGAAAACCAAGTCTTTTTACATCTGACATTTGTTTAATTCTATGTAAGCAAAGAAGAAAAAAAAAACCAAAGTTTGATGTATTTACTTTTGATAGTTTTGAAACAATAATAGAGTATATGCTGCAGTTTTACTCCAACTACTGCTTTCATATTTTTCAACTCAATAGTTCCTTTTTTTTTATTTTTTATTTTATTTTTTTTTATGTGGGATCTTTCTCAATTTCTATTTGGCTCCGAAAGTCATAAATACTATGTTTAGCACACTGTTTCTTATTATGTCACAAGGAAATAGAAAGTTCTTATTGTAGTCCAATAGACAATAATAAGTCTGCCTCAAAAGTTTGATGGGTTTGTGTGTCACAAGGAAATAGAAAATCTTAAAATATGATTGGGGGTTTAATTTTTATCTGATTATGATAATGCTAAATATGGAATTTGGTTCTTGCAGGCTTTAGGAACATTGATCCAAATACATGAGAGTTTGAGAATAAAGATTTCTTAAGTGACGAAAAACATTTCTAAAGAACTTTAAGAGAACAGAGACAATTTTTTCATCCTTTTTCATCATAGCATTGGATATTTATTCCAATTAAACTTTTGTGTTGGGCACATAAGGACTCCAAAGTCCAAGCATTAGCCGACCTTGATATATCTATTTACTGTATTGCTGTAAACCCACACATAACACCTTAGTTGACTTATGTTAGTAATATAAATACACATGTTCAGTGGCAATTGTTTTGGAGTATTAGTGCCACATTATTAGAATAAGCTTTTCCCTATTCTTTGTTATTCTTTAGAGTCTAAGTCATGACTTTGTTCTAGAGATTTTCAATTGATCATTTGAGGAGTCTAAGTCGTGACTTTGTTCTAGAAATTTTCAATTGATCATTTGAGGCATGATATGTTGGTTCTAATGATGACATAGGAAAGCTTAGAGAGTAGTAGTAAACTACAAGAGCATACCTTTAATAAATGAAACAAAAACTAAAAGGGACTGAAAAAAAAAAAAAATGATGTCCTTAACAAGAGCAATGCAAAACCCATCAAATGAGTCTAATACATTATTGTTTGTGGTTTTTGAAACAATAAGATAAACAAACTGAGCTCATCATCATTATTTTGATATTGGTTCATTTACAAGTGATTCGAATATTTGACTCATACTTATTACTCTTCAATAATTAAGAAAAACTTCATTAGCTCAAAACAAATGTCACAACCTGAGATGCTATTCCCAAAATAGGGCAAATCGCAATCATCATTTCATCAGTTCAAACAATCTAACTCTGTACAAAGCAGATTGAAAATATAAATGCTATCTAACTTTTTTTCAATATAGTTATTGTAAGGACCAATTCAGAGCTCACAGCCCACTATATGGAATGGCTTAAGCCCAAGAAGCCCAAAAACAATAAATTTATAAAGAATGGGTTGGAGAACTGGGCTGTAGTTGATCAAACAAACATTGGAATCAATCAGACGATAAGAGAATAAAGCACCAAAAGACTATACTGAAAAAAAATGGTCCTTGGCAAACTCCGAGGTGCCCTGTTCTATTATATTATCTTTCAATTTGGTTACAAGTTTTGTTCCTGAAAACTATAGGGCTCTCTTTTGATTTTTTTCGATCCCCCATTTCATGAAGGGCCTCATTCCTTATATAGTCCCTTTCATAGCAACTCCATCCTACATTTGTTAAGCATCTAAGTCCTCACTTGAGTGCCTGTCCCATTAGACATCTTCTCTGCTCTTAGACGTCTTGGGATAACCAATTTTCCACTGTTCAGGGGTCTTCTCCACATTAATGCAGCTAGAAAAGTAGTTGCAGAACATTTAATGCGGTGGTGACAGCTTCGTTGATATCTTAGGATTTCCTTTGGTTCAATATCCGTTCAGTGACTATTTATACCGACAAAACTTTCTGGGAGGTTCTTCTGCATTAGTAAACCATTTCTTCTGGCCTCGGCCAATAACACCTGGAGCCTCCATAACCATAACTAACTTTTTCCTTGCTAACACAGTCCTCTGTTGTGGGAACTATTCCTATCCTTAGCTTGGGCTATGGGCCCGTTATAATAAACTTACATTAATTTTTGGGCCTAACATCCCTATAGTTATAATGGGGAGAGAGGATTTGAACCTTGGATATTATGGACACACCAAGAGATGCCAACCATTTGAGACGCAATACTCTTGGCTAAATGCTATTTAACTAGATAACATTAGATTGATACAACTTAATTCTAATTAAAACACTTTTGACTCTCAATTGCTGCATCAATAACAGAACCTCAACTTGCAACCATTTAGACCATGCATATTGAAACCTGCCAAATTATCACTTCACAATCTCCCATCACTTCAATTAGATTTTGCAACCAGGTTTGAGCATTCTCCAGTTGATAAACATCACTTCATTGAGGAAGGTGTTCTTTAAGTTTCTCCTTGCTTCCATTTTAGCTTTGACATCACTCTTAGTGATTCTAACAATCTACCTTAAAGCCTACTCTCTCTTTGAATTCGCAAGTGGCAAATTGTTGCCCACAATGCCACTTTGCAAAGAGAAGTTCTAAACCGCGTTTTAGGCTTGCACAATGGGTTTCTTGCATAGTAGGTTTCTTTCACTTTGCATGCCTATACACCTTTCTTTTTTTTTTGAAAAAAATTAAATAAAAAATGAGAAACTTAAACTCCTATTTGTTTGATTGCTAAGAAAATGAAGTAAATTTTAAATAAATAAAACAAGCCTCGAGTCCTTTGTTAGTAGCTTTATTGTTTTTCAGTAATTGCTTCTTTGATACGATGATTTTATGTTATAATATACTTTGGTTCCAATATGTTCATTTACTTATTTTAATCAAGGTGAAACTTCCATTTTTTGTTCAATTGTGAAAAAAAAAATGATTTCTCTCTCTCTCTCTCTCTCTCTCTCTCCCCTTTAGATTGATGATTTTTTGTGTTTGTTGTATTCTACTTTTGGTTGATACATTTTGGTTGTGTGTTTTTTGAGTTCCCCATCACATGCACTCTTTTTCGCTTTTATAGCTTTAGTTTGAGTTAATTATATATATATATATATATATATATATATATATTTTGGAAGTGAGAATTTGAATTTATATCAAAATACAATCTACATGGTTATATATTTGAATGTTCCTATCAATTATTTAAGTACTATCAAAGATTTTATCATGATAATCTCCTTAAGAGAAATATAAATTTGAATAATTAATTTGAAACTTAAAAAAATTTTAGTTGTACCCAAAGAAAAGGAAAACATAACACACTATACCAAAAGTTTGAAAAATTTAAACCAATTCAAAAAATATATATATATATATATATATATCAAACACCCCCAAGTTTCTTAAAAAAAGAAAACTCAAATAATAGAACGGTGTTGTAAGGACCCTAAAAAGAAAGGCCTAAGCCCATTGAGAATAGTAATACCTTGTCCTTCAAATCAAGCCCAAACAATAGAATTTTTAAGAGAGTGGGTCTTTAAGTTAAGTGCAATGTAAAGATAAGTCCAAGTCTAAGACTGTTGAATCCAAAGTAACAGATTAGTGTATTTAGAACAATAGATGAGGATAATATCCTCCTCGGACGGGTCCGAGAATAAATCTCTTATTAATAAGTTAAGCTTATGTCCCTTTACAAGGTAATCCTTAGTTCTCTCACTTGTTTCTTTTTTCTTGGAAATTGTTCATCCCCATTTTTTGGGGGGTTTCCTCTCTTTTATAGTGTCCTTCCTAGCATCCCAGCCCTTCACCTGTACGTTTTAGGTTGTCCTTCAGGATACTTGTCTCGTCAGGACCCTTTTGGAGGTGGTAGAAAGAGTTACTGGCTATGATGTTGCTGTTTAGGAGTCATTTCCTCATTAATATAGCCGATTAGGTTGGTGTAGAGCATTAAATGCGGAGGTGGGAGGTGTCTTCTTCAGAAAAATTCCTCCCACCACCCTCATAGGTCTCGTTTTCTCTTGTTGCTATCCTTTCCCTTATCCTTAGGCTTCAATGGGGTGCCAGTCATCCTTTGGCTCTCTTGCTTTCCTCGGGTGAGCGCAATCCTTGAAGTTTGCCTATCTTTCTTTGCTTGAATTGGACAACTTCGCCCTCGGATTGGGCTCCTCGGTCTTCGGCTCCCTCACCGGTGTATTTGTAGAGATAGAGAGATGGGTAATACTATTAAAAATAGTTCAATTTTTTTGGAGAAAAAATTATCATAAAAAAATTATACATTATACCATATTACAAAATAATTATGTGCGTGGGTATGCGACTAGTAATTATTATTATTCATGCATATGACACAGCTTATAAAGTTGAATTACCCTTGTTCCCCATTTAGAAATTTCAAAGAAACCACATTCAGTGTATAATTGGCTAAACAAACCTAGGGAATACGTAACTTTTATTGATGGGACTGACAAGACCTCTTTCCTTGGACGACCTCATCATATACATTCGTCCACCTCGACATGGCATGGATGAAGGCAAACAAGTCATTAATGAGAGGATTCAATACCTCAGACAGTTACCAACTAGCTGTCAAACCGTTGGAGCCTCATCAGCACTCGCACTAATAAGCCCTAAGGCATTATAGGAAGAGCACTAAAACCACAATTAAGGCCCCAACGACTAGAAATTATGAAGCTATATATACACACTCATCAGAGGCAAAGGAGGTGCATAATTTTTTCACCCAAATATACTCTTATACGGATATCTCTAATATTCAGAAGTTTCTTATTTCTCTTGAAAAGCTTCTATACGCTAACTTTGGCATCGGAGACATTGTGGCAGGCATCACACTAGTGACCACCTTAGGAGAGCCTTTGTTCCACATTTGCAGGGATTGTGACGAGGATTCAGCTCCATCTGGACGAACCAACTTGATTGATTATTTATGCATCATCATTTATGATTTTATCAAACCAGTGCAATAGTTTGATTTATATGCTGATTGTTGAGTAGTCAAAATTATGATCATTCTTTCTGGTACATGACATCCATGCGTGCCATATATTGGAACCTTTCACAGATTAAACAAGTGCCCAAATCAATGAAATCGCAATTTTATGTAGTGGAACCTTTTGCAGGATTGAGCATTTGTCCAAATCAATGGAAAAGCAATTTTATAGTGGAACCTTTTGCAGGATTAAGCATTTGTCCAAATCAATGAAAAGTGAAAACGCAATTTTATCGCATGGTACAATTTAAAGTTAAGAATGGGATTCTGTCTAATTCTTAGGTACGTCAATTTACAAACATTGATGCCCGCTTGTTTTGAAAATGGACATTTCGTGTAAATTTTTGTGTGTAGTGTTCCCCCAAGTGCAATGACAGAGGGAAAGTTCAGAAAAATTCTGGAACCACAACTAATTCCACACACATTTTCACAACTATCTAATGTGGTTGACTATGAGCAGTGCAAAAAAAATTAATAGGTCTATGTGAACAACTATTTGATGTGGCTGACTATGAGTAGTGCAAAAAAAATAGTAGGTTTGTGTGAAAATGACAGACATCCAACCATTGTCACATATAAGAGTTGTGATAATGAGTGTAAAATTGGTTGTGATTTTAGAAGAATATAAAAAGATTATTGCACTATTTGTAGCTTTTCTATCAACTATTTTCACCAAACCAATTAGGATTTGAAGGATACCCATCAGAGCATCTAATTCTACCACCAAAACTTAACCATCCGAATTTAATCTCAACTTAACCCAATCATGATCCGGAGGAATCCAATGTAGGTACCACTGGCATTCCCTAAAAGAGCATAAAGTTCAATGGCTCTATGCACAGAGAGTGAAGAAGAAAACACAGATTGAGAAGATGCTATAAAGATTGAATTGTTTCTATCAAGCCAAGACTCCAATACACGTTTCCTAATAGCTATTATATATATACTATGCTAATTATGAATTGCCAACATTTTCCTACTTTCTCCATTTTTCAATCAAATCCAAAAAATGGTAATCAATTAGTCAGTAGACTTAATTAACGTGACAAAAACTAGTCTACTGGTTTCATTGTGAATGGACAGTTTCTTAAGAACACAAGAGAGTAATTATAAGAAATCTAGATAATCTTAATCTATATGTCTCAAACTCCTTTCAATTATTAGATTTTAGCAAATCTAATCTCAAATTTGACTATCTCATACTTGATTTTACAAATTCAAACTTTCTAAAAATAAATGATGAATTGTATTAATTGACTTTAAATGACAGACATCATTTACACTATTTTCAGATTTGTGAAAGTTAAATCTTCACTGACAAATAACTTGTGTTAATTTAAAAAAAAAAAAAAAATACTTCGCTATCTAACAAATAATAATTATTATTCATGCATGTGCAGTGTGCACGTTCCAAAGTCACTTATTGGGGCTGAGCATAACTTTGGATTTTTGGGAATTTACTAGTACAACTTGATAGTTCTAGCTGCATATGACACATGAAAACTTGCCCCATACTTTTGAGAGAGATTGTCATTTATAGTAACTTAGTAACATTATTACATTAACCTAACTTGTCTCTTCTACTCAAGGCATGGCTTACTTATAAGTGAGAGTTCACCAGAATCGACAAACAATTTGTGGTTGGCTACTCTTATCTCAGAGCTATATAAACTGGCTCCATCCGGCTAGGTTGGTTTAGAGACCAAGTGACTTTAATAGGCTCTTTGAGGTCAAAACCAGGACAAGGGTGGCCGTCAAGGTTTTGATTAGAGATGAAAATACTCTGTTTTCAAAATAATATGCAGCATATGTTGAACCTATGTCTTTTTAGGTTCTAATCAATCTAATTGTCATTTATGATATAATCATGACAATTTATTTGTATCTGACTTTTTTTGTCTCTTCAAAATTATTTTCAGACATGTTATAAAGCTTCTTTGAGTCCAATGATCAACTTAAGAATATTTCTTAATTTCACAATCAGTTTTCACTTTTCATATACTCCACAAAAAAATTCTTCCTTCATTATCTTTTTCCTATCAACTTTGACTAGAGGAAGGGGTATCATCTTTCATTTAGATAAAAATATCTCTCTCCTTAACTATATAGCACACCATTTTTTTAAAAACAATCATTGGCTCATCTCTCAAAACCAATTGGGTTAGTTCATCGATTTTTCTTCTTGCTCACATAATCACAAGACTCACTGATGGACAGGTAGCCACATGTTTTAGTTATGTACACAAGAATAAAAAGTTGTCACTTTCTTTTGCTGCTATTATTTTGCTCTATCTGCAATCAATGAAAACTTAATGATATCTAGAAGTGGCCAACAAATTTTCTTGTTTCTTTTAATATTCTTTGTTCTGCATTGATGCGACTTAAAGCATGAACTTATTTTTATTAGCTCTGTTCGTGATATTTTCTTCCATGGATCATGGCTTTCTGTCTCGAAATTTTCAAATGGGTAAAACAAAAGAATATTAGGGACATAATTTTTTATTACACAATTTCTTAATATGGTAAATTATGATTAGAGCAACATCATTTTCACATATACCAATTAATGACACCATTTTTATTATACGCCACCAATCACATATACCAACTCAGCAGTCATAAAAAAAATTTGTATTAGTAGATGACTTTCTGAATCATAGATTGTGATAAGAGTAATGCCAGAACAAAAAATTTACAACCCTATTTACATCTTACTCTAAGGTTGTAAACAAGCCGAGTTGAGTATTAAAGTTCAGGAATGTTCATTTAATTTTATTTCAAACACAGTCGAGCTCATTATCAAACAAATTACATGTTCAAATTTGGTTCATTTTCTTGTTGTACAAGTTCAAGCTTGTTAACAAGCTACTTGATTAACTTATATTTTTCCCATATATAATAAAACCATGACTAAAATTTCTTATCCCTTTACAAATCTATGAATTTTATTACAAATAAACTGTTTATATTATCAATCAACTACAAATATGAATTTGATGTTATATAAACCTAGTTACAAACTTACATAATCCATTTTCAAGTCTAAATAAGTATATTTTTGGACAAATATACATAAAATATAATATTATATATAGTTAAATTGAACTTGCACATGTTCACGAACTTGTTTAAAAACATATTATTATATTTAAGTTTAACTTTTTTAACAGGTGACCCTAAACTTATGCTTGAACTTGACTTATTTGTTAAACAAACAAACACGAATAAACTTTTTTCTTGGCCGAGCTCAAACCGTTCATAAATCATTTACAACCCTACAACTTACTGACATGTCAAGTTCTGACACATAATAGCGTGGCACTAATTTTCGTTGTACAAGAATCCACCATGTGAAAAACGTTCAGGTCACTGAACTTTTTGTTGTGATATTGACAATTTCTTTTACACACTAGTGGGCATTAATGAAGCGTATGTACTATTTAATGTGCCATTCTGGCATGTAATGCGGGATCCGCCAGTTACTTGAATAGAGCAAAAAGAGGGCATTTTCACAATATGCTTCACATATGTTTGGATTAAAGTAGCCAAGAGAAGTCAAATCTTGTGAGTTGTGTAGCACTGTAATTCAAAGCATTGGAATTTTTGCATCTAGAAGATTTGATTTTGACATCTAATTTTTTAATTTAGAAGTTCAAAGTTCAACTACTGAATGAACACAACCCATATCAGTTATCAAAAGCATGATAAAAAAAAAAGATTCACGATCCCAGCATGATTAAATAAAAAAGGTGTTGGTCACGTAGATTTAGGATCTTAAGAAAAAATGATAATATTAAGAATGCAAGTCACTTGGATTCATCCTCAGATTGGCAATTGACTAACAGGCACTGGTATACGATGATCCTGATCCGCGTGGTTCGTATGCTCTGGAGAAACAACTGCCAGTCAGCTAGTCATTAATTCTGTGCTACATTAATTTCCCGTTACACTGCATGGGGTTATATATTATTATATGAGTGGTGAAGTGTGTACGGGACACATTGCCATGTCAGCTGAAATGGTATTTTATTGTAAAAAAATCATTTTTTTAAAACATGATTTCACAGAGAGCGTATGTGTATGGGAGTATACGATTAGGAGTGTGTAACAAGATTTAGCTTCATTAGCAAGGAGTTTGTTAAGCTAAGTTGAATATAACTTAACAAGCTCTAATTTCACAATTTTAACTAAAATCATATTTTAAAAACATAATTTAAAAAATGAGCGTGTATAGAGTGTGGAATAATGTGTGTAATAAGATTTTCCATTATATATAAGTTGCTAAACAGAGGTGTCAGTCTGAAGAAAACTGGAAGTGAGTTTGTTGTAACATGACAAGAACATTAAAGTTTCTCTGCATGGCAAAGCAAAGAATGTTGTTAGCAAGAGCAAGCTAGTCAAGAAGATTGATTTGCTAAAGGTAGAGTGAGTTTCTAACTTTCTTGGAACTCAAGTATTATAACTGTCTTCTTAGTCTTAGATTTGTACACACAAAACATATAGACAATTACATATACAATTTTGTTTTTGTCCTTTTTCTTTTCTTTGTATTTGTCATTTACTAATTTCATGCTTGGATTGTAATGAAAGCTGATGTGAATATAGTGGCGTTCTTAATTGTACTTTCAACTTATATTCATGCTTACAAAGTCAGTTCGAGAATAGAACATCCTTGGAATCTGTGAGGTTTCTGTTTTTAGCAGGCAGATGAATTGATGCTACTATTTTCATCTTTACCTTTTGAATTTCTTTACCGGGTTTGTTTGTACTAAGTTTTCAATTTGTCTGCATATGAAAATTCACTTCTTCCCCCTCTCTCTTTCTTCCACTGTCGGTAAAACTTTTTTGTAACCCAAATAATGAAATGTTCCAAGTAATCATATGGTGTAGGAATGCATGCAGGGCACTAGATTTTTGTGGCGCTTATGATGTAAGTATGTTGATGGAGAGGTTAAAATTGCTTTTGTACTCTTGAGGTTGGTTAGAAGAGTTGCAGACCGGTAGGCTAAAGTACATAGTCCATGTTTGAGTGTTATCTAGAGAGGATATAAAATAAAGGGCTGTCTGGTATCCCACATGAAAGAATAGGAATGTTTTTGAAAATGAATGGTGAAAACCCATTTGTAAATTGTAATAAATGTAGATATAGTTGTTAACTTGATCGAAATTCTTTGTGTGCATACTTATCACCTTTTTTGTTGTTCTTCCTTATTAGGCTCTTTCTGATTGCCGCTCAACTACATAAAGCATCTTGTTTGAAGTAGCAACTCACAGAGACTAGGCATGGCTGAGGTTTTCTGGTCTGTATTCTGTGGGAATTCTGAGTGTTCAAGCGAAGATGGAAAGAGATGCAGTTATGGTTTTCTATCCATTATCGACCCCAACACATGCATCAACAATTCTTTGGTTATTTCTGTTGATTTCCTGCTCATGCTCATGTTCCTATATATGGTCATTTATAGATCATTCTCAAGGAAGATTGTAGAACCATCACACTCTGAACACTTCTCTCCAATTTTGATTTTCTCAGCCATTTCTAATGGTGCTCTGGGTTTGGCTTACTTGGGATCTGGGATTTGGATATGTTATAAAGAACTGAAAGCAACAGGAACCATTTTACCTCTGCATGGATGGCTAGTAATGCTATTCCAAGGATTCACATGGTTGCTGCTGGATTTTGCAGTAACGATTGACAGTCTACACTTTCAACACATCACAATTTCAAAGCTTTGTTCAATTGTCGCCTTCTTATTTGCAGGATTCCTCTGCTTTTCATCTATTTGGGTCATTATTTTGGACAAAATGGTATATGTTCAAATGATTTTGGATATTTTGTCCCTTCCAGGGGCAGTCCTGCTGCTCTTGTGTGTTTTTTGGAGACACAAGTATGAGGAAACTGATCCAGACTTCAGTCATGATACTTCCTATGTACCTTTACAAGGTGAAGAAGACAATGCCACAGGTGAAAATTATTCCAATGAAAATGTTACTTCTTTTGCCAAAGTTGGATTTCTTAGTACTATGACATTTTGGTGGTTGAATCCATTAATGAAGCAGGGTAAGGAGAAAATTCTTGAGGAAAATGATATTCCACAGTTAAGGCAGGCAGACCGAGCTCAAACATGCTACTTAATGTTTAAGGAGCAACTAAGCAAACAGAAACAAAAAGCAACATATGAATCCCCGTCAATGTTCTCAGTAATTTTTTCATGCCAGAAAAAAGCAATTTTAATTTCTGGATTCTATGCATTGATCAAGGTCCTCACAGTGTCTACAGGTCCATTGTTTCTTAAAGGCTTCATTGAGGTTGCAGGTGGCAATGAAGCTTTTGAATATGAGGGTTATGCACTGGCCGGAGGGCTCTTCTTGGCGAAGTGTTTGGAGTCATTCTCCGAGAGGCAGTGGTTCTTTCAAACCAGAATAATTGGGCTCCAAGTAAGATCCTTTCTTTCTGCGGCTATCTATCAGAAGCAACTGCAACTCTCAAATGCTGCTAAGGTGACTCATTCTCCTGGCCAGATAATGAACTATGTCACAGTAGATGCCTATAGGATAGGTGAATTTCCATATTGGTTTCATCAGATATGGTCAACAAGCCTTCAGCTGTTTCTTGCATTAACTATTGTCTGGTATTCTGTGGGGCTAGCAACTGTTGCAGCTTTAATTGTAATCATACTAACAGTGGTTGCAACTTCTCCATTAGCCAAATTGCAGCATAAGTATCAGACAAAACTCATGTTGGCACAAGATAAGAGGCTGAAGGCCATTACAGAAGCTCTTGCAAATATGAAGGTCTTGAAGTTGTATGCTTGGGAGAAACATTTTAAGAATGTCATAGAAGGGTTAAGGAAAGAAGAATCTGAGTGGATACTAGCAGTACTATCGCAAAAGGGGTACTATTTGATTTTGTTTTGGTCGTCTCCCATTTTAGTATCAATTGCCACCTTTTGGTCATGCCACTTCCTTGGAATTCCACTATCTACTAGTAATGTATTCATGTTCCTAGCAAGTCTGCGCATTGTTCAGGAGCCCATTAGGATGATCCCTGATGTCATTGGAGTGTTCATTGAAACGAATGTTTCTTTAACTCGGATAGTGAAGTTTCTGGAGGCGCCAGAGTTAGAGAACAGAAATACAAGGCAAAAATGCAACGAGAAAGAGCTTGAGCAGTCCATATTTATCAGGGCCACAGAAATATCGTGGGAGACTAGTCCTGCAAATGCCACACTAAGAAACATAAATTTGGAGGTGAAACAAGGAGAAAAGGTAGCTATCTGTGGAGAGGTTGGATCAGGAAAATCTACCATTTTAGCTGCGATTCTTGGAGAGGTGCCAAACATCAAGGGCATAGTAAGTAATCATCTCATTCCTTCTCCAATGGACTAGAATAAACTCTGAATTAGAGCACTGTATATTTCTAGCTTTCTTTGGGACTTTAGGTGACAAATTTTCCATGAAGATATAATATTTTCCCTTCATTTTCTCTGGTTTTCCCCTTCTAAACATTTATACCTGTATAACCGTATGCATCAATCACAGGGTAGATATCTAAGTTCTTAAATGAAAAAAAAAAAAAAAAATTAATAACACTTCGGGGTCTATCTTTTCAGGTTAATGTTTATGGAAAAATAGCATATGTTTCTCAAACATCCTGGATCCAGACAGGGTCTATACGAGAAAACATTCTGTTTGGGTCCCCCATGGATTCATTTAGATATAAAGAAGTTCTTAAAAGATGTTCCCTAATAAAGGACCTCGAGATGCTTCCATTTGGTGATCTCACTGAAATAGGAGAAAGAGGTGTTACTTTGAGTGGTGGACAAAAGCAGCGGGTTCAACTTGCACGTGCACTCTATCAGGATGCAGACGTATATCTCTTGGATGATCCATTCAGTGCTGTTGATGCACATACTGCAACCACACTATTTAATGTAATTATATATTTTTCTTCCATCTAATAGGTTTTTGATAATATACTCTTTTTTTGTTTTTAGAAGAAAAATCTAATATGCCCTGTTGCCAGGAATATGTGATGGGAGCTCTATCTAAGAAGACAGTCTTGCTGGTGACTCACCAAGTTGACTTCCTTCCTGCATTTGATTCTGCTTTGGTTGGTATACCAGTGAACTATTCTGCTCCCTCTGCGTTTTTCATTTATTTGTCTATTCATTTTTTGGGTTGAGGTTGTTAGAAATACGTGGTTAAATGATTAAATTTACCATATTCCAATAGTTTAAGCTTTTGGAACAATCGGTAATTTATCATGGTATATTTTTTTTCCATTATTCTTCTTAACTATGGTCTCGATACCCAAGAGGTTAAGAAATAGTGGATAGACTTTCTTTTCCAATTTTACTAAACATTTTCTATCATCCGCTGGTAGTGTTGTGAAAAACACTTGGACTAAGTATATTTTAATTTGTTTGCAGTTAATGACAGAAGGGAAAGTATTAAGAGCTTCTACATATGATGAATTGATGGCTTCTAATCAAGAATTTCAAAATCTTGTCAATGCACACCATGACACTGTTGGTTCTGAGAGACAAGCCAAATATGCTTCTTCTGGAAAATCTAAAACCTCCAAAAGTGAGATCCAGGGAAATTATAATGAGGAGCAGGTAATGTCATCTTTAGGAGATCAATTGATTAAACAAGAAGAGAGAGAAATTGGAGATACTGGTCTCAAGCCTTACATACAGTATCTGAGACAAAACAAGGGCTTTTTGTACTTCACCTTGGCAACCATTTGCCATATGATATTCATAGTTGGCCAAATTATTCAAAACTACTGGTTGGCTGCTAACATCCAGAATTCTCATGTAAATAGAGTAGAACTGATCACAGTTTACACAGTGATTGGGTGTATCCTAGCATTAATTTTGCTTATTAGATCCATTTACGTAGTTCTTTTAGGATATGGGGCATCACAATCGGTTTTTTCTACACTGCTGACCGCTCTTTTTTGGGCACCAATGTCGTTTTATGACTCAACGCCTCTGGGAAGGATTCTCAACCGGGTAAGAGTTAAAACTTCAAAACTTAAAGTTTTGTGCTACGCTTATGAAAATCTCAGTTGGACTTGCACTAATGTTTACTTTTATAGGTGTCATCTGATTTGACTGTCGTGGACCTTGATTTGGCTTTCAAATTAAGTACTGCCCTTGGGTCAGCTATGATCTCGTACTCTGGCTATGCAATATTAGCTATTCTAACCTGGCCAGTCTTGTTTCTCATAATTCCAATGGTTTATCTAACCATACTCTTACAGGTAATACATACACCAATAACAATGAACAAAATGATTTTTTCACAAAATTTTTATAAGATCCCTACCTTTGATAACTATTTTGACGTATTGCATGCATATGTATTTAATTTTGGTGTGACATCAGTGCATTATCAATGCTCTATCTGTGGGCAGGTTCTCCAATAGTGTGACCTTTTAGATGGTAGTCTTGTCTAATACACAAGCTGTCAGTTGAAGTTAGTGAAAGTCCGGATTTTCTGTGGTTTTAAAAGGGTCCAAGTTTGTTACTACATTCTTTGATGTTATGATGAAATAGCTACAAAATAAATATATACTCCTAGAGGTGTATTTAAGTATTCCTTTTCTGATTTTCTCCAGCCTTCTCAACAAATAAGTACTGAACTTGTTTTTGTTTGGAAATATACAGAGATACTTCTTTGCTTCTGCTAAAGAGTTAATGCGTACAGATGGTACAACCAGGTCTTTCATTGCAAGCCACCTCGCTGAATCCATTGCTGGAGCCATGACAATTAGAGCTTTTGGGGAGGAAGAGAGGTTCTTTATAAAGAACTTGGACCTTATTGACAGAAACGCGTGTCCATACTTCTATAGTTTTTCAGCGAATGAGTGGTTAATTCAACGTCTAGAAATTCTATGTGCAATTGTTCTCTCGGTCTCAGCACTTGCCATGACTTTGCTTCAACTCGGAGCTTCGGCCTCTGGTTCGTAACATTAGCTTCATTAACTCCATTGTGTTCCAATAATCAAATGACTCATTTACATTCTTGTGGTGTTACTGCATATCATGATTATCAACTTTTTAGGCTTCACACTGAACAAGCGTTTCTTAGAAGCAACCTATAAATCCAACTCCTCCAGCCAGCAATACAACCTTGCCTTGACACTCTGACCTATTACAAACCACAAATGTTTGTGGTTTGACTCCTTTTTGTCATCTCATATTTGGAGTAACCAACACCTTATAATAGAAGTGATCTGCTTCTGTGAGCTCTGTGAGCTTGTATACACATCTTAATTGAAGCTCCTTCATAAATAATCATTTGGGAATTCCATAGGATTCCTCACATGATATATTCATGCCAAAAGTTGGACTCTACAGTTCTAGACTTATATTTTTTAGCTTTGCCAGCCAAAGCCACCAAGGGTGGTAATAGGTTGTTTTTGCTTGAACAACTTAACCTGCCTTGCTAGAAAATTTTGGGATTATGAAATCTTGGATGAGTAATTTAAGCTGAAATTTATTTTTGCTTATTCAATGTTATTGGGTCTGCTATATAAATACCATTGGAGGCTTTTTTTTTTTTTTTTTTTTTGTTGAGAATTAAATGTATTGTTTTAAATATACAAAGACAAGTGATTGTGGGTTTTAATCTGCACATTTTATTTAGTTAGTGGATGGTGTTGCAATTTTTCATTAAAACAAAAGAAGAATCCAATTAAAAAAGTACTGGAATTAAGCTAAACCCGCCATCTATAATATATTTCTGACTAACATTTTCTATTGTCAATAATTTGATTGCAGGATTAATTGGAATGGCACTGTCATATGGTCTTTCATTAAATGTACATGTTGTTTTTTGTGTCCAAAACTGGTGCTTGCTAGAAAATTTAATTACTTCTGTTGAAAGGCTAGAACAGTACATGCATATTCCTAGTGAAGCTGCAGAAGTAATACAAGGTCACCGACCCATGCACAATTGGCCTGTTGTTGGTGAAGTGAAAATAATTGATTTGAAGGTAATCATGAAAATATTGCAAAAAATTATCCATCAAAATTTTCTAGAATTATGGAAATGTACTTATTTTTACATGGCATCAATCAGGTGAGGTATCGGCCCAATGCTCCCCTAGTTCTTCAAGGGATAAGTTGCATATTTGAAGGAGGGCACAAAATTGGGATCGTTGGCCGGACTGGTAGTGGAAAGACAACTCTTACTAGTGCTTTGTTTCGTCTAGTGGAGCCAACTGAGGGAATGATCATTATAGATGGCATTGACATTTCTTCAATTGGGCTTCATGATTTAAGGTCACGTTTAGGAATCATACCACAAGATCCAACACTATTTAGTGGGTCAGTGAGATACAATCTAGATCCCCAGTCAGAGCATACTGATCAGGAAATATGGGAGGTAAGGTTTTTATTAACCTATTTTAATTAATTTTAGGATGGATTGAGAAATGTGCATAGCAATCTGCCATATTAAGTTTCTTTTTATGTATTTTAGAACTCATAACAATAACTAGATTTACTATTTACAGTCATATGTAAGGTTACTGAAAATGTCATTCAATTTTGATGTTATGTTAACTTGTAGATGTTGAAGAAAACTAATTGTCATCACATTAATATCTAAGAAATAATAACAATTGTACTAAACTTACTCTTTCCTAATTGAGTATTTCTAACTGTGTAACAGGTTCTAGGAAAATGTCAGCTTCGAGAGGCTATTAGTGAAAAAGAAGAGGGCCTGAATTCCTTAGGTAAGAAATTGTGTGTGTAGCTTGTCCTTTGATTTTGTTTAGAAATTAAAACTAATAATCTATATGCAGTTATGCAAGATGGGTCAAATTGGAGCCTGGGACAACGACAATTATTTTGTTTGGGACGTGCATTACTAAAGAAAAGTCAGATACTAGTGCTTGATGAGGCCACTGCATCAATTGACAATGCAACCGACTCCATTATCCAGAAAACTATAAGAACAGAATTCACAAACTGCACTGTAATAACAGTGGCCCATCGGATACCAACTGTCATGGACTGCACTAAGGTTCTTTCTATTAGTGATGGTGAGTGATGTCTCTACTTTCTAGTAAAAGAACCATGCCGTCATATCAATGACAATGGTAGTAATAGATTATTTGCATTAACAGGGAAAATAGTGGAGTATGATGAGCCATTAAAGCTGATGAGCATGGAGGGGTCACTTTTTGGTCAGCTTGTCAAGGAATTTTGGTCTCATTCTGCAAGTGGAAGTGTTTACTTGGAAAATTGATAGAAGCTCACTAGATGCAGCAACTGGTTATAAGGTCCTCTCAATTTCCTAGCAAGACTATGCCTTGCATCATGTGATCAGAAATATAACTTAATTAAGCTGTGGAAAAGCTGCAAACAAAGCCACATGTAATTTCTTCGGGCCTTGTTATTAATTGGGTTAAGACTAGAGTATACATTTTCTCAAAAAAATTGTGTCAATTTAATCCTTGTGCACTATGGCATCATTTGGAATTTTCAGAGTAGTTCATGTATCCCTTTCTTATAATGATGAAGCACATAATAAACCTAAAAAATA
The DNA here is from genome assembly GCA_032727855.1 of Quercus ilex subsp. ballota. Lineage (NCBI taxonomy): Eukaryota > Viridiplantae > Streptophyta > Magnoliopsida > Fagales > Fagaceae > Quercus > Quercus ilex. Next base: position 35,628,502 of record CM064909.1, read on the forward strand.
AGCTTATTTAGAAAAACCTTAATACTTAACCATTTAAAGGGGGTTTAGTGGCTCAAATGTGCCAATTATATTAGTCTTATGACATTGATCACCCGTCCAATGATCGGAGATTTGATAAGTTTCTTTGAGGTCTATCTCATCATCACAAAAAGAAGACACATGATCAACAGTTTTTTTCATTTCAAGTGATGCCGTAGTGTGGAACGACCAAAATGACTCATTTTGAAAAGAAGTGTATAGGAACTAAAACGATACAGAACACGTGATTTTCCAAGGCATTGAGGGTATACCTTAACCTATCCATTATCATTGTTGTGGTTGTAATAGTCATTGTTATTGTTTATTATTAAGGGGCGGGTGCATTCTATACTCTTCAAGCCGATTGAGAACTTTCAACCTTACTGCTTCAAATAATCCTCCTCTCAATCCAAATCCAACATCCTGGAATTGGATTTGGAAAACTCTAGGCACTCTAAAACTCAAAGTTTTCTTACGGAAATGTGCTCAACAAAATTGCTACTTGGAAGAAGAAACCACTTAATTTTTAGGAATGAAACTATTTCTCAGAAATTATTTGTAACTTAAGCACGGGTTTCAAATAGCTCAATTGGTTTGTCTCTTGTCATTGAAAAAGAGATTTGGGGTTCAAATCTCGTCTACAACAAAAACTAATTGGTGTTTTGGTATGATAATAAAGAGTAATCATTCCATAGGTTAAAATTTTATCTAATAAAGAGCAATCATTCCATAGGTTGAAATTCTATCGTATATACACACACACACACACAAAAAAAAAAAAAAAAAAAAAAAAAAAAAAAATTGCAACTCAGTTAATCATGCAAAGTTTAACACAAAACCCGAAATCAAAAACTCTTCTAAGGTTGTTTGGATGTCTTGGTCCCTCCCTATATATCCATTTGTAAAGCTTAACACAGATGGTCTCAATCTTTTGACTCAGGGCTGGCCCTACACCTTGGCCAATTAGACCATTGCCTAGGGCCCCTACTAGAGAAAGGCCCCAAAATTGTTGGGCAAAAATTGCTTAAAAAAACAAAATTTGGGAGATATTAAAAAAAATTTAGTTTACATTTTTTTTTTTCACTATTAGGAAGGCCCAAGGAATTAAGTGTCTATTTGTGTCTAGAAGTTGGTTAAAGTATCAGCTTATTTTAGAATTTTATATTCTTTTTGGTACTATTCATGGGTTCCGTTGCACTTTCTGGTACTATTCATCGGTTCCGTTGTATTATTCAACTAGTTTTTATCATTTTTTTTTTACACTTTCAGCAAAAAGTTTTTAGTTTCAACTAAATAAGTTGTTCCTAAATAGACCCCTAAATAATGCTTTGCCTAGGGCCCCTACTAGAGAAAGGCCCCAAATTTGGTGGGCAAAAATTGCTTAAAAACAAAAAATTTGGGAGATATTAAAAAAAATTTAGTTTACATTTTTTTTTTACTATTAGGAAGGCCCAAGGAATTAAGTGTCTATTTGTGTCTAGAAGTTGGTTAAAGTATCAGCTTATTTTAGAATTTTAGCTTCGTTTTGGTACTATTCATGGGTCCCATTGCACTTTCTGGTACTATTCATCGGTCTCATTGTATTATTCAACTAGTTTTTATCATTTTTTTTTTTACACTTTCAGCAAAAAGTTTTCAGTTTCAACTAAATAAGTTGTTCCCAAACGGAACCCTAAATAATGCTAGAGATATAGATAAGTTAAATTTAAATAAATAGGTCTTACAAATAGACGTGTTACTAATCACAAGTAATTTAAATAGGAAAAATATTAAAAATACTATAAATTTTACTATATAATTTTTATAATTTGATGTGACAATAAATTTGATAAGTAGACTTCAATAAACTATTGAATGCATTTTGAATAAATTTTTGTGTTTGTTGATATATCTTTATAATTCTCATGTTGTAAATTTTATAATATCTCTAGCATTTTTTTAAGCCTCATGTTACTGTTCACATTTGTTACAATATCAGTTTGTAGTAAAATTTGTTATAACTTGAGCATTTTCTCAAAAAAAAAAAAAAATCATATTAAAAAGTAAAAAGGATGGATTTAAAAAAATATATTATTAAGAAGTTACTAGGAACTCATATTACTGTATAGCCACTACTTGCTCCTTGATAAAGTTGGTCAGCCTCACACTCGTTGGCAAACCATAGTGTTCGCGTTGGTCAGCCCGTTTTGTTAGCCGACGAACTGGCGTTGTTTGGGTGGTCTCGCAATGGAGTTTCCCGAGGAGGTGGTCCCGATAGCAAGGATACCAGTGGTTAGTAATAGTTCCGCCAATAATTATTAATTGCTTAGAAAGAGAATAAATACATTTATCAGCCCATAATCTGTTTGCTTGTTCACACTTAGGCTAGGCACACACTAATTCGAAACATGGACTATGATGATATAGATTATGATGAAGGTTATAGCATGAGAGATATAGACAATAATTGGTCTAACAGTAATATGAATTATGAAACAGATTCTGATTCTGACAGTGATATGGATGATTATAATTATGATTATAATAATAACACAAAAAATTGGAATATATTAACAGGAGATAAAATCAACCGACAGACTAATAGACACAATAATAGTTTCTTAGACATAATTAACAAAAAACTAGAATCTTTAGAAAATGATGAAAGATCTACGACATATGCTAAAGTAGAAGGGAAAAATGATAGTTTTTTGGACCTCTATGAAAAAATGAAAGTTTTAAATTCACCTTTAGAAAAAGAAAGAGAATTTGAACCCCATCATAGATCATCTTTAACTAATACTATGACAGATAATTGGTATAATAGGCAAAAGGATAATTTCACAGGTATCGACACATTAATAAATATGATAGATAGTGGAAAAGATGACTTAATAGATAATTCAAAAGCAACTGACAGAGCTATATTTATAATATATAAAGACAAAGAAAAGGACGAACTAAAGAAAGAAAATAGTCTTATAGGAATCATGCATAAAGAAAATGAAAGGCAAAAAATTGATAACGTGAAAGATGGCCATGCTTGGGAAAGACCAACACGTATGAAAGATAAAGAAATAGACTCACAGATATTAAAAGAAGCTGACAAGAGAGTTGATAGGAAAACTAACCCAAGTAAAGAAAGTGTAACACGTGCAGAAGAAAAGAATCCCATGAAAGAAAGAATTGCTATAATAGATGAAGACAAAAAAGATAAAGGAATGATAAAACAAGGAATGGTAAAAGAAATGATAAAAGTAATAAAAAGAACAAAAGCTATAGAAATAGTCAATAATAGTCCAAAACAAGTGGTGGGAAAGCAAAAAGAAGAAATAGAAAGAGAAATAGTCAACAAAGGTAGGAAAGATAAAAACAATAGTTTAAAAGAGGTAATTGATGAAAGACTAAAATTAATTGAGAAATCTATGATAGATAACAGTTTAGCAGAATTAAAAAGAAAGATGGAAATTTTAAATTAACCTTTAGATACAAACAAAGAAAAAGAAATAGCAGTTTTAAATACTACTGATGTATCAGATAATGAGAAAACTAACAGACATGTTAAACATATTATTTGCCATAAATGTAAAGAATATGGACACACTAAGAAACAATGTGCTAGACAGAATAAAATCGCTAAACAAATTAGTAAATTAAAATTTGAAACAGATACACCAAATGAATTGATGGAAATATTTAATTTTAGTCAAAAAGAGATAGATCAAGTTAAGAAAAAGGAAGAACTAAAATCAACCAACCCACTTAAAGTTAATAAAAGAAAAAGAAAACAAAAAGACATAGTAATGAAACTGATAGATAATCTACCTAATCAAGACAAAAAAGACTATTTACTAAAATTGAAAGATTCTATAGATATACCTATTGCTTGTATTAGATGTAAGAAATATGGACACCATGTTACAGAGTGCAGAAAAGAAGAAAGAGCCAAAAAAGAAAAAGACAAGCAAGAGAAGATAAAAAAGAAAAAAGATAACGTAGATATAAAATCAGTAACTTTACAAGACTTAATGACAGAAGCAAAAATAGTAAAACACGAAATTAAAGATTTTAAAGAAGATAATTCTGTAGATATAAATGAACAAAACATTACAGAATTAATAAATTTAAAAGAAAGTTCTAAACACGTGATAGACTTACCTTTATTAGAAAAAGATGATGGCAATAGATAGAATTCTTTGAGTTTAATTAACAGAGTTATTTTTCAAAAAAGGAATATAGAAATTATTAATAAAGAAATTTCTTTAACAGAAGTGACATTAACAGACTTAGATATTGACAACATGAATGAAAGATTAATACCTTTTGAAAATGAAAGGGGATTTGACAAATTAATTCGAGACAGTAGAGAAGAAAAGTTGATTAATGATCACATATGTAATGAAGAAGTTAAACTTAATGATTTAAGAAAAGAAATACTTTTTAAATCCATCTCACCCATAATTCAGAAAGAAATTTATTTTTTGAACAAGGTCACTATCTTGAAAAATGTCAATAAAGAAAGAAATTGTAGGGGACACCTGACAGAAAAACCATTTTATAACCACTTGGCAGATGTCAATAAAGACATAAAAAAGGCTAAACAAGATATAGAGACAGAGATTCGTTCTTTTTTGTATCAATCTATAACCCAAAGAATAGTTCAAACACTTTATGAAAAAGGATTCAGCACAAAAGAAAGAATTATGCTTACAAGTCAATATGATTGGACTAAACGAACTGAGAGTTTGACAGATATACCAAACAAAATTATAATAGACGACATTCTTGCATCCTTTTTAGTAATCTCAAATACTAATGTAACAAATGTTTTAATAAAAGAAGTCCTGACAGATTCTCATTTGATAATTATTAAAGAGGATATTAATTGTGATAATTTCTTGAGTAAAGACAGATTTAATCTCTTGACAGACAAAATTAATTATAAGTCTCTGACAGATTTTCCCCTTACTATTATAGTAGTTGATAAAAGATTTTATAGAGAAGCTTTATTTCACATATTTTCACAAAATGAGATGTATAGTGACACATATAAAACGGATAGTATCATGATAGATTTTGTAAAGTTTTTGAATTCCAATCCCTCTAATATTGAAAGACTTCATTATGATTACTCTTATACCACTACTCAGCAAGAGCACAAAAGTGTACAGAGAAAAGTTTGTTTTATTATATATACTTTAAATCTTACTATTGAACATTTTAAAGAGATTTCACAGAAAGATATTCGTGAAAGGATTTTAAAAATGAGTTCGAAAGAAACTTTGAATGAAAAGGCTTATTCTCAAAATAATATTTCAAGACTCAATTTTCCTCAACCCCATTTGCAGACAGAACATAATCCTTTTCATAATCCTTTTCCCCAACCCCATTTGCAGACTAACATGAGTAAAAGAACCCCCCAGGCAGATAGGAAAGGAAAGGGTAAAGCACTTGCAATGCCCAAACATTTTCAAAAACCTTCAGTCAGAATTATGGATGGGCAGGAAGGCGTCTCGATAGAGACAATATCCCTTCAGGATACATTGCTAGCAGAAGCAAGGTATTCTTGTGGAGAAAGTAGTGTAACTTTACAGAAAGTGCTCAGCACTAATCTCATGTTTCAGGACGGAGAATTTACAGACCTCCCTCTTCATATTAAACTACTTCTTGATAATTTACAGGCAGCTTTTACCCTTAAACAGAAAGACTTATTCCAAAAGACCCTTCAGGCTTTGGAATTACATCTTGTTAGCATCGGGACATTTATTGAAGCTCTCGGTTGTCAACTCCCTGGCAAGGAGGTTGGAGATTCAAGCTCCACAAAGACAGAATCACAGTCTCTAAAAAGCTATCTTATGGGAACAAGCTTTTCAAAGCTCCACCCTAAGATTCAGCAAAAAACGAGGCTTGCCATCAGAAGTTTACTCCCTGAAATCCAACAGAAGATATTAACCCATACAGCTTTAACTAGTTCTTATGACAGATGGATGTATCTTTTTAAGGTATTAGTTTCTACAGCATTTATCAGAACAGAAGACATGACAGATGTTATATGGTTATCTCATAAAGCCACATGATATGAAAGCTTTGGAAATGCAGACAGAGTTTATGAAAGAACAGGTGAAAGATATAATCCCTACCTGGGACTACTTATCAACACAGAGATAGAGGATACAGTGGTCCGTGACCCTTTATGGTTATCCGAAATGTTAGAAGCAGGGTTTATTAGCAAATTAATTATAACTTCTGCAAGTCAGATTAGTTTATTCCCCAAGGTCATCCAAGAAGCAGCTACACAGATTGGCGGACTTAATTATATGAAGATGGAAATCTGGAGTACCCTTCCAGTTTGGGACACTAGCTATTATATGGAAGCTCAGCCAGTACATATTCTGGTCCTTATCCATGATTGGGGATATATCCCTGAATACAACTGGTATACAGGAGACACTTATTTATCACTTGATGATCTAGGTGCTCTGGCTCAAGAATGGTCTAATTTTATGTGTAACAAGATTTATGAAGTTCAGAAAGAATTAGACAGAGGTTTCCACTTATATGGCTACACAGATAGAATAGCAGTGTATGGCCCAAGACCTTCAGCAAGGAGGCTTATTGGGAAAAGAAGGATTGTTAAAGACCCCAAATTGATGACAGCCAAGGATCACGTTCCTGTTTTCCTTCTTATTTCATATTGTGCTTTATGCAATGATTACGGAGTGCTCCATGAGCATGAGCAGTATGAGGACAACACCGATCCACTAGATTATGATAACTACGCAGATACAGATTAACAAGACAAACAGAAGGGTTTTCCCAGACAGATAGTGACAACAGATCACTATTCACTAAAGACAGATTACTATTCACAGACACACCAGACAGATCACTATTCACTAGCATGCCTCTTGACAGAAAGATATATGTTACTATTCATTAGCATGCGCAAAAGGAGTTCAGAAAAAGACAGAACATATTTTGAAGTTACAATTCTACCGACAGATTAACTTGGGTTCACTTTACCTAACTCAGGTTACTTTTAAAGACTTACCATGGTTTACTTCACTTATAAAAAGGCAGACTCCGAAGACAGAAGACAGGTTCCAATTCTCAAGTCCAAATTTCCAGAGAAAGTTTTAGAAAGCCTTTGTAATTGTAATAGCCTTCCCTCTCTCAGAAAGACTTTTGTACTCTATCCCTCTCCTTTTGTAATCCTGTAACCTTTCTCCTCAGACAGTTTTACTTTGTAATCTTGTAACTCTTCAGATAGTGTTTATTTTCAAAGTTTGTATCAAAGTAGCAGTTTTCAGTTTAATCAAAGACAGAAGTATTTTCAAGTAAGATTTTATCAGTTTTAGTTTTCATATTCCATACCCTGTTCTAATCTTATTTTGAATATATCTGTTTTGCTATTTTCTTCTTTATCATCTATTTTATCATTGTTTATGCTTCTATATTACTGCTGTGCTCTCTCCTGGGTAGTTGATGGATTAAAATTTTTTTGCAATAAAAAGCATTCATTGACTTGTACAGTGTTCAAAGTTAAAAAGAGAAATGAATCTCTCGAGACAAACGTGTATAACGTGTATATATGCAGTTGTTTTTAGGAGCATTAAAAAAAAATTGATATAATTTTTATGAAAAATATAAAAAATAATTAAAAAAGTTAGTTAATTTTCTTTTCTTTTTTATAAAAAGTTTTTAAAAATATTTTCTAAATTAATGCCCATAGGATATCCATTAAATTTTCCCATAAATGTATAATAATTACAATTCTTTGAGGTATGCTAAAAACTAAAAGGATTTTATTAACATACATTTAGGAAATACTTATAGAAAATTTTTTTATGGGAAAGAAAAAAACAATTAAGTTTTTGTCAATTTTTTATATTTTTCATAAAATTTGTATTATAGTTTTCCTAAAATGATTTATTAATAAATGTTCTAAGGGTACCCATTAACCGAACCCAAACTTAAATAATAGCATTGATGTTCCAAGCCAAGGCCACTTATGTTAGAATACTCAAGGCTTAGGCCACTTATGTTAGAATACTCAAGGCTTAGGCCACTTGGGTCTAATTCTAAGGTCCACCAATAAGAAAGACCCCATATAAAAAAAATAAAAAAAGCCCCAATCTTGTGAGCGAATAGTTGTTTTCAAAAAAAGAAGAAGAGTTAATTTTCAATAAAAAAAGAGTAATGCATACAAATTATTTTATAACATTTTTACAAATTACTGATGTAGTAAATTCTTACTAGTTCTAATATGAGTACATCACTAATATCACATTTTTTTCTTACAATAACTATTTAGAAAATACTAAAGCCATATCAATAGTTTGTAAAAATGTTGTAAAATAATTTGTGTCTATAGCATTACTCATAAAAAAACCCCACCTCACTAATTATAATTTAAATATTATATTGAGATGTAAAATTACTAATTAAACAAAAAAAAAAACTATATTGAAAATTATTGTCTTAGTCCTTATATCAAGTTGGCTCTGTTCCAAACTTTAAAAGGAGTTAAAAAAAAGAAAAGAAAAAGCCTTTGTAGTATGGCCATGAGTATTATCATTCACACTTTTTATTATAAATTAAAATTTTGAATACTTGTGATATTTAAAATGATGTAAATGACTTTTTATTTATTTATTTTTTATTAGAGCATCATCATTTTCATAGGACAGAAAATGATCAAACAATTATCATGGGAGCCAAAACACATGTATAATAATTAATTCCTGCCAAACACATTTGTTCACACGGTCATTTTTTGTCCAATAAAAATTACAAAAGTTCATCAGAAGAATCAATTGCATTATGTTAATATTAATGTTAAGGATATATGCAATATTTTTCATAACTATTGAGATTTTTTTTTAAAAAAAAATTCATAACTATTAATATGATCTATGATGATTGGAGCAACATCTTTTTCTCTTAGGCCTGTCACTCTAAAACTATTATTATTACGTATCAATCACAATTATACATGTCAATAATTGTGTGTATGTATGTATGTGTGTATATATATAGTTTTCATAGACCTTTTTAAAATATCATAATGGTTTAAAATTTTAATTTGGACATTTATATTGTGCGGGTCGCAAATGAGGCTGATGGACTCAGCCCTACTTAGGCTCACAACTTATTTGTTTTTTGGGCTGAATTTCCTACTATGGGTCGTTCTCCAGCTAAAGGCCCAATGAGATCACTTTTCTCCTCTTCAGCAATACACTATTTCCTCTTTCTTCCCTAAGACACTCTCTATTTGCATTTTCTACTCTCTATCTCCTCCCCCCTTTTTTCAACCAACCCCTCCATCTTATCCTCTCCTCCTATTTATAGTTCAAAGCTCAGGCGCAGGTCATCAATGCTCTCACAGTTAGTGCGACAGAGGGTCCAGTAAGGTTTTCTATAAGTGGGAGGTCAGGTATGGGTGGCTTTGGGACTTGGTTTCCACCTCCGTTGATAGCTCGGCAGAGTTGGTGCGCATTTAGTGCTACGGGGGGTCCAATTAGGGGGATGATAGGTGGGAATTTGAGCTTGGATGGCTTTGGGACTTGGTGCCCACCTCTGTTGATAGCTCGGCAGATGCACTTAGAGGGACTTCTCTGAGCGAAACGAGTATGAGGCGCCGCTCAGCGACCTTTCCCAACATGCTCGGTAAATCTTTGCCGAGTGAAACCTTAGTAGTGAAGCTTGGGCTCCCGGACCGCGTTAGTAAGGACTGGGCTTTTGGGCGAATGAGAGTTGGGCTCAATTACTGTACACTTGAAGCGGAGATTAGGGACTGAGTGGGCCTAACTGTTTGGGTGCCGCACATTAGCCCCCCCTTGATTTATGCTCGGCGCCCGTCGTGAATCAAGGAACTTAAAGGGTGCGCGTTACGAGTTCAGTGAAGCGACGTCTGGGGCGTTGCAGGGCTCCATTAATGCGCCCTAAAAAGGGGCGCTGGATCTAGCCATACGTTACAACTCTCATCATTGCCTGACGCTTCGTGAACCGAGGAGGCGCACTTTGTATCGGGTGTTGGAGTCATCAAAGCTTGCTAATCAATTTCCACAATGGCTGATTAACCGTTGCCCATCCGTTTTGGGTTCACTATAAAAGGTACACTCAAAACTATTCTTTTACTTTACAAACTCTGAATTCTGCGACTTCTTCTCTGCCGCGCATTCATCTGTGTCTTCATACTCCAGCCCAGAAATTTCTCCCTCCTTAGAGCCCACAGTAAGTTTTCTACACTCCTCCTTTCCATATCTCCATTTCGTCTTAAATTTTAGGGTCTTAGAATGGGGTATTCATATCTCTTAGATACGGCTGCGGCCTTAGCTACCTTTAGGCAGGCCTTCAACATCCCCAGCGATGTGGAGGTTGCGTACTGTCACGAAAGTGAGATGACGCTTCATAGGGGGGCCAATACTGCCTTCTTCCCTTTAATGGCCATCTTGGAGGGTGGGGTGAGGTTTCCCGTAGACCCCCTGATAATAGACACCCTTAGGTACTGCGGCCTGTGCCCGGACCAACTTCCTCCGAATTTTTACCAGTTAGTGAGTTGTGTGAGTAGATTAAACCAGACATTCGGTTTACAGTTAAACCAGCATGATATAAACCATATGTACAGTTTATGCGGAAATAAGAAAACGAATTACTACCTCAAAGTGAGAGACATGAGGGTACGGCTGATATCCTGCCTGCCCGATTCAAATAGAAACTCTGCTGGGGAGTTCGTTATGGTGCGCGGCAATTGGTTTGTCGGCGAATTCCCGTGTCCGCTTACTAGGCGAGAAGTGGGTTCGTCCCGATCATTTATCCTCTTTTTTCTTTTTATTATTATATATATCTCTCGTTTGGGTTTATGCTCGGACATGCAAGCACAAGTATTTTGCCTAGTCTGATTTTCATCTCTATTGGTCATTTCAGACGGCAGGGTGTTCGTCCCGGACGTCAGAGCCGTGCACGTGAGGGACCTCAATTTCGTTCTCAGGTCCGAGATTTTCGTTCACACAGACGGGCAGCTTCGAGCCTCTCACCTTATACTCGGGGTCGACCCCGTGTACTCCACCTGGCAGAATTTTAGTCAAGCTCTGCTAGTTGACAGCCCCCTTCTATCTTACATAGACGTTCGGCACGCGAACTTTCTTCCCCCCAAGTTTACAGCAGGCGAGGCACGCGAACAGGGTCCCTGGTATATTTGTTCTGATGAGATTCCACCAGTGAGGGACGAATCAGCCGAACGTGTCTCCCGGGCCCGAAGGGAACGTGCACACGAACAGATCCAGCAAGAAGCCCCCGTCCAACAAGAAGCTCAAGTTGACCAGGAACCCCCACCCGCAGATACTGAAATAGTTGGTGAGTCATTAGGCGAAGCTATGGTGACTCGGAAAGTAATGTCAATCACTCGCTTTGTTCCCGGAGCCCGACCTGCCGGGCATCAGCAGCAAACGGAACAACCCCAAGGTCGTGCCCAAACCACTCCACCACCGCAAACAGCTCCTGCACGGCAAAGAAAGAGGCCGCGCACCACCGAACAAACTCAAGTTGGCCCGAGTGATGTGCGGTCAAAGACGCCCCCGCGGCCATCGAGCGGCATCGTAATTCGTGAACCCACGACCCAGACAGGGCTGAACGTGGCGTCTTCATCCCGCGCCGTGCCCGCGTGGCAGCCTTCCTTTATGCTGGACGGCAAACCTCTTCCCTCGGATGCATGTCTGCACGTCTGGGGGAAAGGGGCCGGTGGCCACATCGCCCAGACTTTGGCTCGTGGGCTTCTTTTGCCCGAGGACGTGCGTGCCTTCGAAGATGGTACAGACGAATCGATGGGGCGACGGCTGCAAGGGCACACCGTCGCGGTAAGTCTAAGGTTTTTTTTTTTTTTTTTAAATTGCCGTCCATATGCTTTGCCAGGCGGCACAGCTGGCCTACATCCTTGACCGGCGCATCACAGATCTGGCGGAGGTTACGGGCCGAGAGAGAGCTCTAAAGGACGTGGCCGAGGTAAACGCGAAGGAGAAAGCGATGGCTGCTGCGACATCCGAGAAGAAAGCTGCTGCTGCGGAGAAGGCGAGGTTGGCCGTGGAAAAGAAGTACAAGGAACTGCAAGTTCAGCTGGGGGAGACCGAGCTCAGGTTAGGGGAGGCCGAGAGTAAACTCAATGTGCGGTCCAAGGAGCGGGGCGATATGAGGGCGGCTTTGGAGGAAAGCGAGAATAAGTGGTACCAGGAGGGATTCGCGGACGCTGAGAATTCGGCAGAACTGGTCATTCACAACGCACGGCGACTCGGATTCGAAGAGGGTTGGTTGGCTGCTCTGCAGGCTTTGGGGGTCCCCGAGGATTCTCCTTTGAGGAACCCCGGTCAGATCCCATTTCCAGTCCCACCGCCTGAGCCGCCGACCACAGCCGGACATGCTGACGAGGAAGACACGACCAGCCTAAGGGAACTGGTGGAGCAGATCGATTCCCACGTGGAGATGGAAGAACCAGAAGTGGTTAGCCATCCTTGCCTTGGAGATCAGCCCGGCCAAGCACCCATTCACAATCCCGTCCAGCAGCAATAATCCGAGTCCGAGGCCCGAGAACACCCTGCAAACTCCGCATCATGATTACCGAACTTTGCCCCATTTGCCTTAAGAGATTTTCTTTGTTGTTTTTTTTTTTTGTTATTTGGTTTGCCCATATCACCGGGTTGTGGTGATTAAACAATTTTAATTTTCTGCTGGTCTTGACACTCAAATGGCCACCTTGTTTTGCAGCCGAGACAATGATTTCCTAATGTTTACAATTAATTCTCACTGTTTCTCTTTTCTTTTGTTCCGTATTTGTGCGATAATTGCTGTTAGGCCAAGTCCCGTTTCTTCATAAGGCGGGGATTTGGCCTGTTCACAGGTTCTTATCCTTGGAAGAGTCGGGCCTTAGTCCTTAGGGTAAAAATTATAAGGTTTACACCTGCTCAGCGATATAGATCGAGCCGAGAGTCAGGTTTCTGTCCTTAGGATAGAAATTATAAGGTTTACACCTGCTCGGCGATACAGATCGAGCCGAGAGTCAGGTTTTTGTCATCAGGATAGAAACATAAGGTTTACACCTGCTCGGCGATATAGAGAGTCAGGTTTCTATCCTTAGGATAGAAATCATAAGGTTTACACCTGCTCGACGATATAGATCGAGCCGAGAGTCAGGTTTCTGTCCTCAGGATAGAAATCATAAGGTTTACACTTGCTCGGCGATATAGATCGAGCCGAGAGTCAGGTTTCTATCCTTAGGATAGAAATCATAAGGTTTACACCTACTCGGCGATATAGATCGAGCCGAGAGTCAGGTTTCTGTCCTTAGGATAGAAATCATAAGGTTTACACCTGCTCGGCGATATAGATCGAGCCGAGAGTCAGGTTTCTGTGCTTAGGATAGAAATCATAAGGTTTACACCTGCTCGGCGATATAGATCGAGCTGAGAGTCAGTTTCTGTCCTTAGGATAGAAATCATAAGGTTTACACCTGCTCGGCGATATAGATCGAGCCGAGAGTCAGGTTTCTATCCTTAGGATAGAAATAATAAGGTTTACACCTGCTCGGCGATATAGATCGAGCCGAGAGTCAGGTTTCTGTCTTTAGGATAGAAATCATAAGGTTTACACCTGCTCGGCGATATAGATCGAGCCGAGAGTCAGGTTTCTGTCCTTAGGATAGATACAACAGGGCTGCCACATTTTCATAAAATGGGATAACAGTAATATGTATGAACCGTCATTTTCATTAATCTTCATACAACAGTGGTGCTTCAAACATCCGCCCCACTTCTTTCTCTCTTTTTTTTTTACACGGTCGATCAGTGATAGAACTTTTTTAAGTTATGAACGTTCCACGGCCGCGGCAGAGGTCTTTCATCTAGGTCTTCCAGATAATATGCTCCCGCATCGGCGATTGCGGTTACTCTGTAGGGCCCTTCCCATGTTTGAGCCAGCTTCCTAGAGTTGGTATCCCGCATACTCCCCAAGGCCTTTCTCAAGACCAAGTCTCCGGCACTGAATTCCCTGACTCTTACGCCTTGGTTGTATCTCCTGGCGAGCCTTTGCTGGTACTCTGCGAGTTGCATGGTGGCCGCCTCACGGCATTCCTCCAAGCTGTCCAAGAGCCCGACCATCATCTCCTCGTTTTGGGCGGGGTTGAATCCCGCGACCCGTGCGCTACATAAGTTTACCTCGGTTGGTATGACGGCCTCTGATCCGTAAGTTAAGGAAAACGGGCTTTCCCCCGTGGATCTTCTGGGGGTAGTTCGGTAAGCCCAAAGCACGTTCGGCAGCTCCTCGGCCCAACCGCCCTTTGCGCCGTCCAGTATTCTTTTCGACCCGTTCAATATTACTTTGTTCGTAGCTTCTGCCAAACCATTACTCTAAGGGTACGCCGGGGTAGAGTACTTGTTTTTTATGCTGAGATCCTCGCAGAAAGTGCGGAAGGCTCTACTGTCAAACTGTAACCCATTATCGGATATTAACGACTCCCTCCAAACCTAGTCACTATATTCTTCCAAACGAATCTCTTCACATCTGTGTCCCGGATATTCGCTAGGGCCTTGGCCTCCGCCCATTTGGTGAAGTAATCGACGGCAACAATCACGAACCGGCGGTTCCCCGTAGCCCGCGGAAATGGACCAAGGATATCCAGCCCCCATTGTGCAAACGACCATGGGCAGCTGATCGGATTGAGTTGACCTGCAGGCTGGTGAATCAAGGGGGCATGCTTTTGGCATTGTTCACATTTTAGAGCATACTCGTCGGCGTCCCTTTGCATCTTTGGCCACCAAAACCCCTGGGTCATCGCCCGATGTGCCAGGGAACGTCCCCCCACGTGACTCCCGCATATCCCATCGTGAAGCTCGGCTAATATCTCGGGAACTTTCTCGGGGTGCAAGTACAAAAGGTACGGTCCACTGAAAGACCTTTGGTACAACTTGCCATCTCCTGACAACCAATAGAGAGCTGCCATCCTACGTATCTTACCGGCCTCCTTTTCATCTTCCGGGACTTTATTATCGGCCAGGAAAGCAACGATGGAATCAATCCAACACGGTGCAGGCGATGAAACTGTGGCGACGCTATCCACCCTGACTGCAATGTCGTCGGGGACCTGGATGCTTGGTTCAGCTATAAGCTCTACCCTGATTAGCCGAGGCACATCCTCGGCGCTTGATGATGCTAGCGTAGCTAAGGAGTCGGCGTGCCTGTTCCGTGTCCGTCCCACTTGGGACACCTTCACCGAGACAAGCTTGCTTATAATCTGTTTTGTCGCGCATAAGTATGCCTTCATCCGAGGATCTCTTGCTTCAAAACTTCCCTGGACTTGATTGACAACCAACCAAGAATCTGAGTGTATTTCCACGTTCCGAGCACCTAGCCTCAATGCTGTTCTTAGTCCGGCAAGCAAGGCCTCATACTTGGCCTCATTGTTGGAGGCCTTAAATCCCAACCTAAAAGAGTGCTCCAGCCGAATCCCTTCGGGAGAGAAGATAACGATCCCGGCACCGGCTCCCTGGGAACTTGAGGCTCCGTCCACAAAAACCTTCCACGGGCAAGCTTCTACGCAGCAGATCATCTCTCCTTCGTTTCTGGGTGAGAACTCAGCGACAAAATCTGCAAGGACTTGGCCCTTCACAGAATGTCGTGGTCGGTACCGTATGTCGAAGGAGCCCAGCCTAGTTCCCCATTTCGCTATCCGTCCTGTGAAGTCAGATCTTCTCAAAAGTGACTGTAAAGGATACTCGGTTAACACATAGACCGTGTGGGCCTGAAAATAATGCGGCAGCTTCCTCGTGGCATGGATAAGGGCCAATACTAACTTTTCCAGAGGCAAATACCTCTTCTCGGCATCGACCAGGGTCTTGCTGATATAGTACACGGGTTGTTGGAACCCCCCATCCTTCAACAGCACGGCACTCACGGCATGATCAGATACTGCCAAGTACATAAATAAATCTTCACCTGGCTCCGGCGCGGCCAGCATGGGTGCCCTCGTCAAGTAATCCTTCAAGTCTCGAAAGGCCTTGTCGCACTCTTCGATGCACAAAAACCCTGTCCACTTCTTCAAAAGCTGATAAAATGGGCGGCAACGATCCGCGAATTTGGAGATGAACCGGTTAAGTACTGCCAACATCCCAGTTAGAACCTGTACCTCCTTCGGATTGCTCGGTGGATTCAGCCTCTTTATTGTATCGATCTGATCGGGATTGACCTCTATTCCCCGGCTCGTGATCAGATATCCCAAGAATTTTCCAGCCCCCACTCCAAACGCGCACTTCTCGGCATTAAGGCGCAGCTTGTGTCGCCTTAGTGTTTCGAATACTTCCCGGAGATCGCCCATGTGTTGTTCCTCCTGTTTGCTCTTTACCACCATATCGTCAATGTAGACTTCGACCGTGCATCCTATTTTGTCGCGGAACATCCTTGTCATCATTCGCTAGTAGGTTGCCCCGGCATTCTTTAGCCTAAAGGGCATCACCGTGTAATGATAATTGGCCTCCGGGGAGATGAATGCCGTTTTTTCCTGATCCTTGGCTACCAGGGCGATCTGGTGGTACCCCTAAAAAGCATCTAGAAAACTCATCCTAGGATGACCGTATGTGGCGTTAACCAACTGATCAATCTTAGGCACGGGGAATGGGTCCTTTGGACATGCTCGGTTGAGGTCTGTAAAATCCATGCAAACCCTCCACTTGTCGTTCTTCTTTTTCACCACGACGGTGTTCGCCAACCACTCTGGGAAATAAGTTTCCTTTATTGCTCCGGACTCCTTCAGCCTTTGGACTTCTTCCTTTACAGCCTCGGCGTGCTCCTTGGACGATCTCCTCGGCCTCTGTTTCTTAGGTGGATACGAGGAGTCAACATTGAGTCTATGAACGATGAACTCGAGATCCACCCCGGGCACCTCATAAGGGCTCCAAGCAAACACGTCCACGTTTTATATTAACGGTAATAACATTTTTACCTTATCTTCAACATCCATACCTTTCCCTATATGAAAATACCTATCGGAATCCAGGAGTACGTACTTTCATCATCTCTTCGGCACGTCTGTCCCCCTTCTCGCCTCGGGGACTCTGTAGTTGCTATAACGGGATATTTTGCTGCGCCTCTTCTTCCTCGGTACTCTTTCCCTGTTTGAATGATTCCTTCCTTCAGTCAACTAGCGCAACTAAACATTGTCTCGCCGTCTACTGGCTTCCTCTAACCACCGTCACACCTTGCTCGGAGGGGAACTTCACCTTCACGTGTAAAGTGGACGGGACAGCCCCCATTTCATGGATCCACGGTCTTCCCAATATCGCAGTGTACGGTGAGAAGGAAGCCACCACTATAAAGGTTACCACCACTTCTTTACCTTCCATGTTCACGGGCAAAGAGATCTGCCCTTCAGGGATCACCATCTTACCGTCAAAACCGACCAAAGGTGTACCATACTCGGAGAGGTCCGCACTCCTCAGTCCAAGTCCTCGGAACAAGTCTGGGTACATCACGTCCGCTCCGCTTCCCTGATCTATCATCACCCTTTTTACCAAGAAACTGCCTATACGGGCATTGACTACCAGCGCGTCGTCGTGTGGTTGGACCGTTCCCTCCAAATCGCTATCATCGAAGGCGATCGGTTCTTTGGTGAGCTTCATCCTTTTCCCGTATGACGGCCCGTCCTGACTTTCCGTCGCCGTTGCTAATGCCCACACACCTTTTCCTCTCACCGTGGAACGTTTCTTGGTAGGTGCGTGGATAACTTCAATTACCCCGAGAGGGGGTGGGAGCAAGTTGCCCCTATGCGGAGTGCCTTGCCTTGCCCTGCTCCTTGGTCCCCTGCGTCCGTCACAAACTCCTTTAAGTACCCAGCTCCGGCCAGCTGCCGAAGATGATCTTTCAGTACTCGGCATTGCTCGGTGGTATGACTTTTATCTTTATGGTAAGTGCAGTACAAGTTCTGATTACTTCTCTTTGGATCACCACCCATCCTGTTCGGCCACCTAAAGTAGGGTTGATGCTTGATCTTGTCTAGAATCTTATGCACCGGTTCTTTGAACGCCACATTTACCTCCCCTGCCGGCACCTCTGGTTCCTAAATCCTCATGTTCCCTCGTATCCTTGGTGGGAAACTGTTCTGCCGGGGATGATTTATCATTGGTGCTTTACCTTTGCTTTGCAGTCGGTCATCCTCTTTCCGTTTATACTCTTCTATGCGCCTTATTAGCTGCCTCAGGTCCTCGGGAGGTTTCTTAGTCAATGACTCCCTTAGGCCTGACTCCTCGGGCAACCCCATCCTAAAAGTACTCGCAGCAATTTTTTCGTTCCCTCCACCGATCTCGTTGTAAAGCTCCCAATACCGACTGGCGTAATTACGAAGGGTCTCCCCCACCCTCATCTTCATTGACAGTAGTGCATCTACCGGTTGTGGTACACGGCTACAAGTAACAAATCTGACGCCGAACTCCTGTATTAACTCGGCAAAACTGCGGATGGAACCCTTCTGCAAACCATTGAACCATCTAAGAGCGGTAGGGCCCAGGCTTGAGGGAAATACCTTACACATCAGCGCGTCGTTCCGGGTATGCAATGACATCATTTGGATGTAGTGGCTGACATGTTCCATCGGGTCAGTCTTCCCATCATAAGAGTTGAACGGGGGGCGTGTGAATCTGTCCGGCATTGGGGCGTGCTCGATTTTAGTTGAGAACGGCGACCGAGCAGCTTTTCGCAACGCACGGCTCATTGCGTCCATAGCCGCGTTGTGGTTCCACTTTTCTTCCGGAGAATCCGAGCCTCGATCGGGATAATCCCGTGACCGTGAGCGATCTCGACGTTGACCCCTGCGTAGGTGAGATTCTCGCGAAGGCGAGCGCTCTCGGTGACGGCGGTATCCAGATTGATCGGACCTCGCTCCTTGTCGCTCCTCCCCGGCACCTGGTCTTTTTGCTCGGTTGTCCTAATCCCTTCTCTGGTGCCTGTCTTCTGCCTCCAACTCTAAATCTCTCACCAACTTTCGCAACCGTTCAAGCTCCTCGTCTCTTTCATTAAACCGCCTACGCCCCAAGGCACTGGATACCATCCGTTGCGTTTGGTACGAGCCCTCTCCGAGTCCGGGGCTTTCTTCTGCTCTCTCATGACGCCTGTCTTCGCGCCCCTTCTGCCTTCGTTCTCGTCAAGACGACCCTCGAGAGGATCCGGCTGAGCCACTTTCAGCGTCACTTCCCGACCGTCTTCCGGACATTTGTCTCGTGTGCGAGCCTCAGCAGTGTAGGAGATTTCCACAGACGGTGCCAATTGTGTGGGTCGCAAATGAGGCTGATGGACCCAGCCCCACTTAGGCTCACAACTTATTTGTTTGTTGGGCTGAATTTCCTACTATGGGTCGTTCTCCAGCTAAAGGCCCAATGAGATCACTTTTCTCCTCTTCAGCAATACACTATTTCCTCTTTCTTCCCTAAGACACTCTCTATTTGCATTTTCTACTCTCTATCTCCTCCCCCCTTTTTTCAACCAACCCCTCCATCTTATCCTCTCCTCCTATTTATAGTTCAAAGCTCAGGCGCAGGTCATCAATGCTCTTATAGTTAGTGCGACAGAGGGTCCAGTAAGGTTTTCTATAAGTGGGAGGTTAGGTATGGGTGGCTTTGGGACTTGGTTTCCACCTCCATTGATAGCTCGGCAGAGTTGGTGCGCATTTAGTACTACGGGGGGTCCAATTAGGGGGATGATAGGTGGGAATTTGAGCTTGGATGGCTTTGGGACTTGGTGCCCACCTCCGTTGATAGCTTGGCAGATGCACTTAGAGGGACTTCTCTGAGCGAAACGAGTATGAGGCGCCGCTCAGCGACCTTTCCCAACATGCTCGGTAAATCTCTGCCGAGTGAAACCTTAGTAGTGAAGCTTGGGCTCCCGGACCGCGTTAGTAAGGACTGGGCTTTTGGGCGAATGAGAGTTGGGCTCAATTACTGTACACTTGAAGCAGAGATTAGGGATTGAGTGGGCCTAACTGTTTGGGTGCCGCACATATATGTTTACATTGTACTTGCAATATAAACTTATATTGTAGACACACAAAAATGTATGTACACATTTGCAAAAAGTGGTAAATATTGTACACTTTTTGCAAATGTGTACAACATTTATCACTTGTGTGTTTACAATGTAAGTTTACATTGCAAGTACAATGTAAACATAAAAGTTTCCTTTTAATTTTATAGCTCGTGAGTGTTTTTTTTAAACAAATACACACACAAAGGAGAGAGAATGAGGTTATAACATAGAGAAAAATATTAGACACATGAAATTTTACATGTAAAACCTATTTAGTAAAATATTTTTAGGTGTTTGGTATGACAAGTAAAATTTTTCAAGTAAATCACCAAAATTTGTGGCTCAACCACTTGAGCCATTGGTGCCAGAGGTCTAGTGACTAGACCTACATACAAAACTGGCAGTAGGAATAGTGGCTTCGGTGATTGGACTGTTAGAGACCACAACCGTAGTGATATCTTTGGTGATCGGACCACCAATATTAGCTGTCAAAACGGGGCTCTGGCCACCATACTATCAGAACTGGTGGCTTGAACGATGACTTTTGTTATTGAACCTTCGGCATTGGTCACTGAAAAGGTGTCTTCGATCATCAGATCGTCGTCCTTGGTTGTTGGAATGACGACTTTGGTGATCAACCTCTGCACCTGTTGCCAAAGTGGCGGCTCCAACCACAAAACCCTTGGCTTCAGCTGCCTAGCTCATCGGACTGATGGCCTAACCACCAGATGGGGTGAGGGGAAGTCACTATGTGTTTCGGCATAATGTTTTACCACAATTTTAAAGGTAAAACTTTTTATAAAGGATTTTACAGTCAACAAAAAATGTTTTACAAGTTTTTACCACATTTTACATGCAAACAAACACTTGAAAATAGGAAAAAAAATTTCGAAACTTTTTTTACTTCAAAACAAACAGAGTGTAAGAAAAAGATTATAAAAACAAATATCTTGGTTAGGTGGATTCACCCATGTTTTTTAGATTTCCAGGTAAAGCAGACATGATTGCAATCATTGACGTGGTTCATATAAAGAGCAACTGGCTTTCTACAATCATCATCCTTGCCTGGTCTCGTTAAACACATTTTGTTTTAGCTTAACTTTGTTTTCTTTTCTCCGTAATAATTAATTTTTATCATTAGACTAGGACGCTAATTAATTTTTTTATGTAGGCAAGATTCAAACTCCAAATTTCTTATTCAAGAATAAGAGACGTTATCGGTTGAATTAACTGACACCCACTAATACAAACATGGGTCAAGTTGGGTTTCTTTATAGATGTAAGAAAGCAATGGTTTGCTTTCAATGTGGGGTAGATTGGTAGTCACATGAGAACACACATTAAGGTAGATGATGTACATTGACACTTAGTATTCAAGTTGGGAATTTTTTGTTCTCATCCCTAACTCAGTCAAATCGAGGACTTTGGTTCTATAGGGAGACCAAATATGAACTAGGGGTAATTTGGTCTTTTTGTAATAAATGATTCTGTCTAAGTCAGATTAGACAATGTTTAAAAAGAAAATAACACACCAATATTTTGTTAGGTCACTTAGGATAAAAGCTAACGGATATAGACGGAATGACATGAACTAGAATAAAATTTTAAGGATGAATAGTGAGAAGTATTAGGGTTATATTTTTTATGTATTGGCATATCTTATGACAAAACACACTTTACTTGTAATTGAGTAGATCTAAATGAGTTCAAGATTATCATGACAAATGGTTTCATTAAAGACAAGAAGATTACTTAAGAATTGCTCAAGAAAAGTTGAATCTGTAGGTCCCAATACCACCTCGATACCTGTTGATCTATCGAGATTTAATGAAGCTCGATACATACCTGGCTTGATACCTCTTGATCTATCAAGCTATGGGATTTCAGAATATAGCCTACTACATTTGGATTCTAATTGGCTATTGTTTCTGGGTTTGGATAATCCTAATTGGAATAGGAGAGTTTATGTAATCCTGATTGGAATAGGAGAGAAATCCTAATTGGAATAAGAGAGCTTTTGTAAACCTAATAGGAATAGGAAAGCTCCTATATAAATAAGGAGGTAGGGAGAAAGAAAACCCTAATCCTAGAGAGCTAACCCTAGAAAGCTTCATAGGTTTTTTGTTTTAAACCCTAGCCTCCTCTTACAGAAGAAAGAGATCTTGCTATGTTTCTTGTGCACATTTGGGTCTGTAACCAAGCAAAGTCTCTAGCACCAACCATTGAAGATCTTATTGGTGTTTCTATGTGAAGCTGTTGAAAATAAACTACAACAATCAAAGGGTTGTTGTGGAGTTAGTCCCGTATTTGGATTCGTGCAAAGAAGTTAGTCATGAGGGAAGAAGTCTCTACAAGATCAAGTCTGGTTGGGGATTGGAGTGAAGGTTCAATTGTAGGTTGGTACTTTGGGATAGTCTAGGGTAATGGTAAGATTCCTTGTATCTATAACCGCTTGATTCTTGATTAGTGATTTTTGAGAATGGTGACCTGAAAATCACCTGGTGGAGGGGTTTTTGCATTGCGAGAGGTTTTTCTCATTAGTCAATAAATTACCATGTTAATTTAATTTCCAGTACTTATCACTTTAATTTATTTGGTGATTTGTGTGTGCCTCCACGATTTGCATGTAATTTGACCTAATTAATCAATTTAGGTAATTGAATTAATTAACCAAGGTCAATTTATAACCCAACAAGAAGTCCTTTTTTATTTGTTGGCTTTATTTAGTGACAAAAAGTTGTTTGTAATGCTTTTTATGTTTGATGTATTTTTGGGCTTATATTTAATTTGGGGTAGAGTACTTGAGCCTCTCCTTCAAGTTTAGAAGATGGATCAACCAGATATATCGTGACCAAGAGGTGACTGGGAGGTGACCTAGGTGGCCATGAGATCCACGTGGCACGTGTTTTGAATGAGAGTGCAGTCATGCACCTCACGACCTTAGGGTGCGGCCAGGTCGCAAGTTGCATGATCTCTACACTCTGCACTGCACCTATCCACTGCTTATCTGCCAGCACACATACACACACAATTGTGAAGCATGGCAAAAGGCTTCGAATAAGGGTTGAACAAACCCTAGAAACCAGAAGAGTGATAGAAAAGTGAAGCCTATCAAGTGTATGAAAAGAAAGAGCTTTTTTCCTTAATAAAATCCAAAAATCCTACCTGACTTTTCCATCTCCTTCATTGTATTGATTGAGATTTTGTAAACACCATCCTTACCCTTATACATAGACCCTGCGAGTGTGTGAATGACTATGGAAACTTGAGAAGCCATATTTAAATCCAAATCCTTTGGTGGCTTTCCGTTGGCGGCTCAACGGTGGTGACTCTAGTAAGCTAGATGAAGAAAAGACTTAGGGAAGTTACTAGCTCGAGCCTAGAGGGCTAAAGTACATAGGGAGATATAGGCTTGGACGGTTTATAGTCATTCATGTACTGCAACTATTCATACTAGTGGAGTTTTTCGACGGGTGGTTGGCAGATAAGTTTTTTCGCCCAGGTAATCGAGTTTTACTCTTTGAAAACATGTCTTGGTGCTTTCGTGTGGTTTGTTTTATTTTTAACATTTTCATATTGCTTTTTACTTGCTTTAGATTGCTCTTATTCTTGCTTGCAATATGAAACTTGGCTAGACACATATATTGGACTAAGTTGTTAGTTTAGTATTAAAAGTGATTAAACCATAAAACTTTATCTTAAGGGTTCTAAATATTTGCTAAGGATAATATAGCATATTTCAAAAACCGACTTCTCATAAAGTTTAAGAACGAAAACAATATTTTAGCCTTTTTATTTTATTATATCACCTCTCTTTCAATCTATTAATATAGATGACTTTATGTTCTTTGCTAAATTCATTTTTTATTTAAGAATTTTGCTTTTTCACGTGACTATTCTATTTACGAATTTATTTTTTAAAAAATGGTCTTA
The DNA here is from genome assembly GCA_032727855.1 of Quercus ilex subsp. ballota. Lineage (NCBI taxonomy): Eukaryota > Viridiplantae > Streptophyta > Magnoliopsida > Fagales > Fagaceae > Quercus > Quercus ilex. The sequence goes on from CM064909.1 coordinate 35,652,487, forward strand.
CTTTAAATTAAAATGCTTTCTACTTAAGCATTAAGAAATGCAATATTTTGTTATGCATGTTTATGCTTTATTATTATCGGTTAACTTTATAAAAGCTATGAAAATAAAATTAAAAGTTGTTTAAATATATTTAGTGTCGGTTTGACATCAACTTATAAGTTTAGATTTTAACTTTTAGTTTTTACTAGCTGCACATAAATATTATGTAATGGGGTGTGTAATACATAAAAAATAACAATTATTTCAAGTATTGCTTATTTAAAAAAAAAATATTTCTACAAATATTTTTTATTTTTTTAGCTCTACAAATATATTATTATTATTATTATTATTATTATTATTATTATTATTATTATTTTTTGTGTGTTTGATTAATATTTTTAAGGTGAATCATATTCTTCTAACTTCTGTTGCAATGTGTTATATTTGCCTAATATACAAATAAACTTTATAAGATTCAAATCTTTTATTCAAATTTCTCAACTCTTAAGAAATAAGGAGATTATCATAAAAATAAAAAATAATCACAAAATTACTTTATTATCTTAACCAAAATTAAAATGGAACCAAATGAATAAAAGATATACTTTATAATTAATTATTATTCAAACAATAGGTAGGCATATTCAAATTCATAACCATGTAGTGTTTTGATATAAACTCAAATTCCTATTTCCAAAAAAAAAATAGTATTAACCTAAGCCAAAATTCAACCAAAGCTATCAAAAGGGAGAGAGAAGACTTTGTGATGAGAAATTTAAAAAAAAAAAACACAATACCAAAATACATACTAAAAAAAATACCATCAACCTTAATTAGAGTTATAAAAAAAATCCCATAAAAAAAGAGTTATAAAAATGAACAAAAATACACCAAAAGAAAGTAAAGAGAGAGAGAGAGAGAGAGTACTCACAGTTTTGTATGAGAAAAATATGGATTGAATGATAGAAATGATATCAAGTTTATACAAAATAAAATGGGGAGAAGAAGAATCAAAATATAAGAAAGAGAAAATAATGAGGGAGGTGTAACGGAAAAATAAATAGTAGTGGGGGGATAAAGAGGCAAAGATGAGGGGAAATGTTAGAAGAAGTGTAATAGTAGGTGTAGGGACCGGGTTTGAGGGAGTGGACCCAAGCCCAGTTTGCCCTGCAATGAATTTATAGAGAATGGGCTCAAGAACTAGGCGTTAGTGGGAAGTGCAACGACCATGCATGGTTGCATGTGGGTTGGATAACCTGGACGTAAATTGGGATGCGTAATAATGCTCCTCGGACGTGTTCTCAAGGGCTTGAAGCTCTTATAATTTCTTTAAAGATTGATTACAAGGTTTCTCTCAGAGACTACAGGTTGTTCCAATATTCCCTCTCCTTCCTCATTTCAGGAGGGGTTCCTTACATTATATACCTCTCCCCCAATCGATCCTAGCCCTACATTTGTTGAGTAATCAGGCCATTACTTGAGTGCCTGTCCCATCAGCCGCCTTCCCATTCCCTTTGTGGGTTGCGGCAACCAAGGTGGCACTGTCGTGGAGTCCTCTCCTCGTTAATGCGGCCAGGACGGTAGTTGAGGGCATTTAATGTGGAGGTGACAGTTCGTCCTGAACTTGCTCCTCCACCATGCTTTCATTGCTGGCGCGTGGTACCTGCTCTCCGCTCTTCGAATAGTCAAGAGGGCTCCCTTGATGGCGTGTTGCCTGTTTACTTTATGGTGTCAGATGTCCGAGGATAGAGTCGTCCTCGGCGTGGCTTATTGGGCTTCTAGGCCTTACTTTCATCCTCGGACCTTGGACGCCTCCTCGGCTCGGGCCTTCAGTCCTGGAACGAAGTAGGCCAGGCTGTCTGACTTGCTGGCCCTATAATAGCCCCTCAAAATCTTGCTGTCCGCATCCTCGGGCGGAGAGGAGGATTTTAACGTCCTCGGGCCTGCGTCGTGTCCCATCAAGTCCTGTCCCGCGTCATTGCTGGAGTCTTTTCATCTGCCCAAGACGCGTTACTGACGCCTCGGTGCGCGCAATGCGTCATCCATTAAATTCTGGCCGCTCTGTGCTCCCCACGTTCAACGGGAGGATGACAATCTAACGGTGAGGATTCGCCTAGCATTTATGGGCGAGAAAACCTGCGTGGCTCTTCGATTTGGGGTATAAATACCCACTTGAACTGCCGTTCCTTCGGTTTACTTGCAACCAAGAGCTCTTGCACATACATCCTGAGTCCAGCCAAATTTCCACCTACTTCTCCAGCATAAAAAGCCTGTCCGAGGAGCTTCTCCTCTTTTCTGTAAGTCACTCTATCTCTCCCCAAGCTCTCCTCTTCTCTATTTCTTCTTCTCTTTCATTTGCTCTTTCTTAGCTCTCTTAGGCATCACTTAGGATGGGTAGGTTTAAGAAGTATGTCTATACTGAGGAGGCGATGGAGAAATTCATCGCCGACTATAAGATACCCAGCAACGTGGGCTTGAGGTATTGTGAGGAAGGGGAGTGGCACCTTCGGAGGCAGGAGGGCGAGGTGGTGATTCCCATCGTTGCCTTCCTTGAAGGCGGCATGAGAATCCTCATGGGACCGGTGATGAGGGGTTACCTGACGTACTTCCGCCTAGCCCCCGCCCAGTGTGCCATCAACGTCTTCAGAATTCTGGGTTGTGTGGATGCCCTGAACGAAAAGATGGGGCTAAGGCTGACCCATCACGACGTAAACTGGTGTTACAACCTCCAGTGCCTGAAGGGTAAGTCGTACTACATGAAGACAATGGACAACAGGGTCCGGCTTATCCAGTGCCTCCCCGAGTCCAGCAAAGGGCTGAACAAGGACTTTCTCATCGTGTCCGGAGAGTGGCATGATGGCCTTCATTGTCCAACGATGGAAGGGACACCAGGTGTGGCAGTAGGAGTAAGAAGGGGGGGTTCACAGATTTTAGTTTACTTCATTCATTTCATTCATTCATTTTTTTTTGCATCTTTTGGTTACTAACATGAATGCGTCTTCTTTCTGTAGATCCGCACGCCTTCACGCGTCACTTTAGCCTGATCAACAGGGAGGACTTGCAGAAGGCGCTAAGGGCGGAGATTTTTGTGAACAAAGCCGATAATCAAGTTAGGGCCGCTCACAGGATCTTGGGATACACCCCGGTTCAAAAATCGTTTGCGGCACCGAAGTACGTGATCAGAGCAAAAGACTCTCGGCTGCGAAAAATAACTATGGCCGAGGACGGGTTCAAGTTCTTTGAGGAGCCCTCCACATCAGAAGGCGTAGTATCAGCATGCCCCTTTTCCCCCCATAGATTCTCAGAGGCCGTAGAAGAAAGCCTAGAGAGAGAGAGAGAGAGAGAGGAGGAAGTTGCTGATTTTGGCCCTGCCGAGGACAAGTTTGACGTGTTCGAACAAGTCCACCAGTCCGAGGACCCTCTAAGAGACTTGGGTAACCCCCGCCTGACCGAAGCGGACTTCTTAACGACCGAGTCCTCTCCTTGGCTTGAGATGGGTTACAAGAAGAAGCCCCAATCCAGCCTACTTGACCTGATCGAAGGCCAACCGGGGAAGTCTAAGCCAAAGCTTCCCCCTCCTCTTCCAAAGACTCATCCTGCCCAGAGCAGTCGGCTTGACCCAGTCCAGGCTTCCTCCTCCTCCACCTCAGACGAGTCCGCCCTCTAGGCATGAGCTCGCTGATCCTAAGTAAAAAAATGATAAGGGCAAAAGGCCAATTGAGGACAAATCTGGATCCACGTAGGAGGAGGGCGACACTCGGCGGCCCTTGAAGCAGCTGAAGATAGGCTCCCAAGGCCAGGCTAAATAGGTCGATGCCCAGCCCGAGGCTCAGGCCTGGCTCTCTGCCCTAATGCTCCATGGGGGACCTCTGAGGGATGACTCCTCCTTCAGGGATTTCAGAGGGGGCGAAGGCGCGTGTGTGGCTGACGTGCTGGAAAGGTGCCTGTTACTCCCTGCGGACATGGCAGAGCTGGGGACTATGAGGAGTAGGGAGGTCTTCCTCAGCCTCAAGCGGTACTTGGGAATGGTAAGATCCTCAACACTTGTGGTTTTTCTGGTTTCAGCTTTTCTTCCCCTTTTCTGAGCTCGGCTCATTATGTACCCGTTTTATTTGGCAGGCCGTCCAGGCCACTTATAGGTTGGAGGAGGCGGCCCACGACTAAGGAAAGGCCATGGATGTAGAGCGTGAGAAACGCTTGGAGGCCACTCGGACCCTCAAAAACTCCAAGGCTGACCTTGCCACGGCCTAGGAGGAGCTGAAGACGATGACCAGGGCTCGGGACAACGCCGTGTCAGGCCTCGCTGGTTTCCAAAAGCAGGCCGAAGATCAGACGAGGCGTCTGGGTGAGGTAGAGGAGCAGCTGAAGATCGCAAAGGAGCTGCTTGCTGATCTGACGAAGAAGGTGGCTGCTGTCGAGGAAGCCAAAAAGGTGGCTGAATGGGCCAAGGATGAGGCTGTGAGGGCCAAGTTTGAGGCTGACCAAGGTAGAGAGGAGGCCTGGACCACTAAGGAGGAAGTCGAGGAGGCAGCTTATGCCGCGGGGGTGGCTGAGACGGAAACTGCCTTTAAGGCTCAAGTCCCCGAGGTGTGCAGGCGCTACTCCTCCGAGGTTTGGAAGGAGGCTCTCAAACAAGCTGGGGTCGAGGCCTCGTCCGACCTATGGAAGGAGGAGAGTGTGTACTATCCCCCAGCCATTCGCGAGGTTGCCCCAGATGGCTCTAAGGCCGAGGAGGCTGCTGAGGAAGCCGATGCTACCCCGGGTGAGGGCGCCTCGGTCGCTGAACCTACTGGTGAGCCTGTCCAAGGGAATGACCCTCCCGGGGTAGCTGAATCAGGTGAAGGCCCCAACGAGGAAGCGCCCCAAAAGGTTGCGAAGTCCTCATCTGAAGCCCAAGTTTCTTCCGCTGAGGAGGCAGCCATTCCAGCCGTGCCTCTGCAGGCTGTCCCTCTTAGCCAAAGCTCAGAAGACCCTAAGGTTGCCTTGGACTAGCCGCCTACTAGGGGGAGAGATTAAGTGGAAGGGGCAGGCCCTTCGGCGCCCCTGTCTGCTTTGTTTTGTCATTTCTTTTGTCTTTTGTATTTCTTTTTTTTTTTTTTTTTTTTTACATTGTAATGTGACGCTTATCATGTAACTTCTATGGGTTTAATGCAATGTGCTCTTATTTCTTTCCCTGTTTATTCTGGCTGTTTGCACATTTGTGCGTCATCCGTTTTCTCCCTTCCCTTTTTTTTTTACTTGTATAATTTTAACATCAATTGCACCTCGGCCAGTCGTGGCAGTGATTGCAATAACGTGAAGGCATGCGTGCATAGGCAGACCTTCTATGTCCCAAGGACTAGGTAGGGCTCTGGCCTCTCCAAACACTCTAACACTTAGAATCTTTCGAAGCAGTAAGTTTTCACCATAGGCTTGAGTTCGAGGACCGTGCAATGCCTTGGTTCTGTCTAACACTTAGACTCTTTTTGAAGTAGTTAGTTTCCCCATAGGCTTAAGTCCGAGGACCATGCAATGCCTTGGTTCTGTCTAACACTTAGCCTCTTTTTGAAGTAGTTAGTTTTCCCGTAGGCTTGAGTCCGAGGACCATGCAATGCCTTGGTTCTGTCTAACACTTAGGCACTTTTGAAGTAGTTAGTTTCCCCATAGGCTTGAGTCCGAGGACCATGCAATGCCTTGGTTCTGTCTAACATTTAGGCTCTTTTGAAGTAGTTAGTTTCCCCATAGGCTTGAGTCCGAGGATCATGCAATGCCTTGGTTCTGTTTAACACTTAGGCTCTTTTTGAAGTAGTTAGTTTCCCCATAGGCTTGAGTCCGAGGACCATGCAATGCCTTGGTTCTGTCTAACACTTAGTCACTTTTGAAGTAGTTAGTTTCCCCATAGGCTTGAGTCCGAGGACCATGCAATGCCTTGGTTCTGTCTAACACTTAGGCGCTTTTGAAGTAGTTAGTTTCCCCATAGGCTTGAGTCCAAGGACCATGCAATGCCTTGGTTCTGTCTAACACTTAGGCGTTTTTTGAAGTAGTTAGTTTCCCCATAGGCTTGAGTCCGAGGACCATGCAATGCCTTGGTTCTGTCTAACACTTAGGCTCTTTTGAAGTAGTTAGTTTCCCCATAGGCTTGAGTCTGAGGACCATGCAATACCTTGGTTCTGTCTAACACTTAGGCGCTTTTGAAGTAGTTAGATTCCCCATAGGCTTGAGTTCGAGGACTATGCAATGCCTTGGTTCTGTCTAACACTTAGTTGCTTTTGAAGTAGTTAGTTTCCCCATAGGCTTGAGTCCGAGGACCATGCAATGCCTTGGTTCTGTCTAACACTTAGGCTTTTTTTGAAGTAGTTAGTTTCCCTACAGGCTTGAGTCCGAGGACCATGCAATGCCTTGGTTCTGTCTAACACTTAAGCTCTTTTGAAGTAGTTAGTTTCCCCACAGGTTTGAGTCCGAGGACCATGCAATGCCTTAGTTCTGTCTAACACTTAGGCGCTTTTGAAGTAGTTAGTTTCCCCATAGGCTTGAGTCCGAGGACCATGCAATGCCTTGATTCTGTCTAACACTTAGTCGCTTTTGAAGTAGTTAGTTTCCCCATAGGCTTGAGTCCGAGGACCATGCAATGCCTTGGTTCTGTCTAACACTTAGTCGCTTTTGAAGTAGTTAGTTTCCCCATAGGCTTGAGTCCGAGGACCATGCAATGCCTTGGTTCTGTCTAACACTTAGGCGCTTTTGAAGTAGTTAGTTTCCCCATAGGCTTGAGTCCGAGGACCATGCAATGCCTTGGTTCTGTCTAACACTTAGGCATTTTTTGAAGTAGTTAGTTTCCCCATAGGCTTGAGTCCGAGGACCATGCAATGCCTTGGTTCTGTCTAACACTTAGGCTCTTTTGAAGTAGTTAGTTTCCCCATAGGCTTGAGTCTGAGGACCATGCAATGCCTTAGTTCTGTCTAACACTTAGGCACTTTTGAAGTAGTTAGTTTCCCCATAGGCTTGAGTTCGAGGACTATGCAATGCCTTGGTTCTGTCTAACACTTAGTTGCTTTTGAAGTAGTTAGTTTCCCCATAGGCTTGAGTCCGAGGACCATGCAATGCCTTGGTTCTGTCTAACACTTAGGCTCTTTTTGAAGTAATTAGTTTCCCCACAGGCTTGAGTCCGAGGACCATGCAATGCTTTGGTTCTGTCTAACACTTAAGCTCTTTTGAAGTAGTTAGTTTCCCCACAGGTTTGAGTCCGAGGACCATGCAATGTCTTAGTTCTGTCTAACATTTAGGCGCTTTTGAAGTAATTAGTTTCCCCATAGGCTTGAGTCCGAGGACCATGCAATGCCTTGGTTCTGTCTAACACTTAGGCTCTTTTTGAAGTAGTTAGTTTCCCCATAGGCTTGAGTCCGAGGACCATGCAATGCCTTGGTTCTGTCTAACACTTAGGCTTTTTTTGAAGTAGTTAGTTTCCCTACAGGCTTGAGTCCGAGGACCATGCAATGCCTTGGTTCTGTCTAACACTTAAGCTCTTTTGAAGTAGTTAGTTTCCCCACAGGTTTGAGTCCGAGGACCATGCAATGCCTTAGTTCTGTCTAACACTTAGGCGCTTTTGAAGTAGTTAGTTTCCCCATAGGCTTGAGTCCGAGGACCATGCAATGCCTTGATTCTGTCTAACACTTAGTCGCTTTTGAAGTAGTTAGTTTCCCCATAGGCTTGAGTCCGAGGACCATGCAATGCCTTGGTTCTGTCTAACACTTAGTCGCTTTTGAAGTAGTTAGTTTCTCCATAGGCTTGAGTCCGAGGACCATGCAATGCCTTGGTTCTGTCTAACACTTAGGCGCTTTTGAAGTAGTTAGTTTCCCCATAGGCTTGAGTCCGAGGACCATGCAATGCCTTGGTTCTGTCTAACACTTAGTCGCTTTTGAAGTAGTTAGTTTCCCCATAGGCTTGAGTCCGAGGACCATGCAATGCCTTGGTTCTGTCTAACACTTAGGCGCTTTTGAAGTTGTTAGTTTCCCCATAGGCTTGAGTCCGAGGACCATGCAATGCCTTGGTTCTGTCTAACACTTAGGCATTTTTTGAAGTAGTTAGTTTCCCCATAGGCTTGAGTCCGAGGACCATGCAATGCCTTGGTTCTGTCTAACACTTAGGCTCTTTTGAAGTAGTTAGTTTCCCCAAAGGCTTGAGTCTGAGGACCATGCAATGCCTTAGTTCTGTCTAACACTTAGGCACTTTTGAAGTAGTTAGTTTCCCCATAGGCTTGAGTCCGAGGACCATGCAATGCCTTGGTTCTGTCTAACACTTAGGCTCTTTTTGAAGTAGTTAGTTTCCCCATAGGCTTGAGTCCGAGGACCATGCAATGCCTTGGTTCTGTCTAACACTTAGGCGCTTTTGAAGTAGTTAGTTTCCCCATAGGCTTGAGTCCGAGGACCATGCAATGCCTTGGTTCTGTCTAACACTTAGGCGCTTTTGAAGTAGTTAGTTTCCCCATAGGCTTGAGTCCGAGGACCATGCAATGCCTTGGTTCTGTCTAACACTTAGGCGCTTTTGAAGTAGTTAGTTTCCCTATAGGCTTTAGTCCAAGGATTATGCAATGCCTTGGTTCTGTCTAACACTTAGGCTGGCCGTTCAAACATGAGATACATAATTGAGATAAGCTAAGAATCAGAATCCAAAAAGACTTCTTCATTAATAATAATACATTTTCAGGTTATTTACATTCCATGGACGAGGTACAGGTTTTTCGTCTAAATATTCTAAATAATATGCGCATATCCCTACTATTGAGGTAATTCGGTCGGGGCCCTCCCAGTTGGGTCCCTGGCGGCCCCGACAACCTTTCTCAGCACCTGCTCCCCCGGGTACCAGTGGTCTGAGCTTCACATTGGTGTCATATCCTTGCTTGAACTTTTGTTGGTAACAAACCAGTTGGATCATTGCTCGTTCCCTTCGTTCGTCCACTAGGTCCAGGTTCCTCCCCAGCAGTTCATCATTGCTGCCTGGAGTGAAAGAGCTTGTCCTTAGTGTCCGAAAGTTCGTTTCCAGGGGGATCACTGCCTCGGTGCCATAAGTCATGGCAAAAGGTGTTTCCCCCGTTGACCACCGGGGCGTAGTCCGGTACGTCCATAGAACGTGGGGCAGCTCCTCTACCCATCTTCCCTTGGCGTCGTCTAGTCTCTTCTTAAGCCCATTGACGATAACCTTGTTGACAGCCTCTGCCTGTCCGTTTCCCTGAGGGTAGGCGGGCGTCGAATATCTGTTTGTGATCCCAAGTTCACAACAGTACCTCCGGAAGGCCTTGCTGTCGAATTGGAGCCCATTATCCGAGATGAGGGTACGAGGGACCCCGAATCGTGTGATAATGTTCCTCCAAAGGAATTTCTTTGCGTCCGCGTCCTTGATGTTGGCCAGTGGTTCGGCCTCGACCCATTTGGTGAAGTAGTCCGTGGCCACCAACAGATACCTCTTATTCCTTGGCGCTTTGGGGAAAGGTCCTACAATGTCCAAGCCCCATTGGGCGAACGGCCAGGGACTGGACAAAGGATTGAGGACCCCTCCTGGCTGGTGAATATTTGGGGCGAACCTTTGGCACTGGTCACACCTCTTGACATACTCTAAGGCCTCATGTTGCATTCCCGGCCACCAATATCCTTGTGTGACGGCTCGGTAAGATAGGGATTTCCCTCCTGTGTAACTCCCACAGATTCCTTCATGCAGTTCTTCGAGCAGTAATTTTGCTGCCTCAGGGTGAATGCACAACAGGTATGGCCTAGAGTAGGAGCGCTTGTATAGTTTGTGATCCTCGGACAGCCAGAACCGAGAAGCTTTTCTTCGTAATTTCTCAGCTTCTGACTTATCCTCGGGCAGGACATCGTCTTTGAGGAATTTTACTATGGGTTCATCCAGCTGGGACCCACCTCAACCTGATGGACGGGGATCGCTCCCCTTGCCACTTCATTCGCTCTCTTCAGATGCTCCACAAGTATGATCTGAGGTAGACCCTCTGCCGAGGAAGTTGCGAGTGTGGCTAATGAGTCGGCATGGCTGTTCCCACTCTGGGGAATATGAGACAAGTTGAAGAGATCGAACTCTGACTGCGAGCGCTTGACCTGGCTCAGGTATTCTTGCATTCTCGAATCTCTGGCCTTCATCTCTCCGTTTACCTGTCCTACCACCAATCTCGAATCTGAGAACATCTCTATCGATCTTCCTCCCATCTTCTGTACCATGACCATCCCTTGCAGCAACGCCTCATACTCGGTCTTGTTGTTTGTGGCCGAGAATCCGAGCCTCAGGGACTTCTCTATGACATGATCCTTAGGGGATACTAATACTAGCCCCACTCCGGACCCCTCCTGGTTTGCCGCGCCATCAACATATACCTTCCAGCATGGTGACCCCGGGATGGAGACTGCCCCAACTAATTTCTCATTAAAGCTCTCTTCATCGGCTACTACTTCCACAGTAGGTTCGGCGAACTCGGCGGTCAAATCCGCCAGAACCTGGCCTTTTATGGAGGTCCGAGGCATATACTTGACGTCAAAGGCCCTGAGGATTGTGTTCCACTTCGCGATTCTCCCGGTGTAATCGGCGGTCCGAAGAACAGACTTCAAGGGCAGTCGGGTTAGGACGACCACTGTGTGGGCTTGGAAGTAGTGGGGGAGCTTTCGCGTAGCGTGGACCACAGCCAGTATGGCCTTTTCCAATGGCAGGTACTTGACCTCCGCTTTGTGCAGTGACTTGCTGACGTAATAAACTGGCCTTTGAACGCCATTGTCGTCCCGTATGAGTACTAGGCTCACTGCGTGGGGTGCCACAGCAAGGTATGCGTACAAGACCTCGTCGGCCTCAGGATTGGACATGATAGGCGGCTGGGATAGGTACTCCTTGAGTTGCTGGAAAGCTACGACACAATCCTCGGACCACTCAAATCCTTTCCACTTGTTGATCAGGAGATAGAAGGGCCTGCACCTGTCAGCCGACCTAGAAATGAATCGGTTCAAAGCCGCGATCATCCCCATAAGCTTTTGGACCTCTTTGGGGTTCTGCGGAGGTTTCAGATTGTGAATAGCCTTGATTTGGTCAGGGTCAACTTCGATCCCCCTGTGGGTGATCATATACCCCAAAAACTTGCCAGAGCCTACGCCAAAGGAGCATTTTGAGGCATTTAAGCACAGCTTGTGCTTTCTCAGGACTTCAAATGTGCGGCCGAGATCCCTCAGGTGTTCGGATACCACTTTACTCTTCACCACCATATCGTCAACGTAGACCTCGATGCTCTTGCCTAGCATTGGCTCAAACATTCTCGTCATCATCCTTTGATAGGTGGACCCTGCGTTCTTCAGACCGAATGACATTACTTTGTAGTGGTAGTTCCTAACGGGCGTTACAAAGGCTGTCTTCTCCTGGTCTTCCAGGGCCAGTGGTATCTGATGATAGCCTTGAAAGGCGTCTAAGAAGCTCATCCGAGGATGGCCCGTGGTTGCATCTACTAGCTGGTCGATCCGAGGCATGGGGAACGGGGATTTTCGGACACGCCTTATTTAGGTCAGTGAAGTCTACACAGACCCTCCACTTTCCACTCTTCTTCTTGACCACCACAGTGTTGGCTAGCCACTCGGGATAAAAAACCTCTTTGATAGCCCCAGCACGCTTAAGTTTATTCACTTCTTCCCTGATGGCATCGGCGTGCTCCTTCGATGGGCGTCGAGGCGGCTGTTTCTTGGGCACTATGGATGGACTGACGTTGAGATGATGACAGATAAAGGATGGGTCAATCCCTGGGGCGTCGCAGGGGTCCCATGCAAATATGTCGATATTGCTTCTGAAGAACTCAACCAGCTCCTCCTGCTCAGTGGGAGGCAGCCGAGCCCCGACCCGAAAGAATTTCTCTGGATCGTCACCAATTACCACCTTCTCCAGGTCCTCACATTTGGCCTCCTCGGCAGCTACATTAGGGTGCTCTACCGGGGTCTTTGATTGCTATAAACCCTCCTCGGTAGTGGCGGAGGGCTGTGCGTCAAGCCGATATGATATGGCAGCCACCGTGCACTGCCTCGCTGTGGGCTAGCAATCGTGGATCTCTAGAACCTGGTCCCCTGATGGGAATTTCACCTTCTGGTGCAAGGAGGAGGCAACGCCCCCCAAAGTGTGGAGCTAGGGCCTTCTTACGATGGCCGTGTAGGGGTAGTATGTGTCCACCACTATGAAGTTCACCTCCACTACTTCTGGGCCGGTCTGTATGGGCAGCCGGATCATGCCCTTTGGGATGATGAGCTTCCTGTCGAAGCTCATTAGGGGGGAGCTGTAAGGCGTCAAGTCCTCTGGTCTTAGCCTCAGCCCCTTGTAGAGGTCCGGGTACATGACCTCGGTCGCACTGCCACCATCCACCATCATTCTCCTCGCGTCGTAGCCCTTAATTCTGAGGGTGACCACCAGAGCGTCATCGTGGGGCTGGGTGGTCCCAATCTTGTCGTCTTCCGAGAAGCTCAAAGGAGGGCGGGAACTCCTCCTAGCCCTCTTTGGCTCTGTCTGGAACTCCTCGGCAGGCAGCTGGGCTACAGATAACACTCGCGAAGGGCACGTACCCGTTCTTCCTGGTGCCGCCAGGATTACGTTGATCGTGCCAGCGGGCTGCCCCATGGCGGTATCCCTTCGTGGCTCCTGGTACGTTTGGCCCTGATGATCATTGGGATGGTGCAATAGGTGCTTCAGCTTTCCCTCCCGGACTAGCTGGTCCAGGTAGTTCCGGAGGTTCCTGCAGTCCTCCGTGGTATGTCCGTGGTCCTGGTGGTATTGGCAGTAGCGATTCTGATTGCGCCTCTCAGGTTCCCCAGCCATCTTATTCGGCCACCTGAAGTACGGTTCGTTCTTTATCCTTTCCAGCACCTTATGTATGGGTTCTCGAAACACGGTGCTGACAGTCTGGGCATTGGTCGCTCCAGATTCTCCACCGAAATCCCTCCTCGGGCGGGCGTTGTTATACCGGTCCGACCTGAAATCTCTCCGTGGCTCTTGAGGGATAACCTTATCCTTCCCCTTGCCTTGCAGCATGTCTTCCTCTACCTGCTTGTATTTATCAATCCGATCCATCAACTGCCGCACGCTGGTGGTGGGCTTACCAGTCAAGGACTTCCTCAGGCCGTGCCCCATTGGTAGTCCGTTCTTGAACGTATTGATGGCGACATCGTCGTACTTGCCATCTAGCTCGTTGTAAACCTCCCAATACTTGTCCGAGTAGGCCTTGAGAGTCTCCCCATCATGCATGGATAGGGACAGTAACGCGCTCATGGGCCGAGGAGGTTTGCTATTCGTGACAAAACGGGAACCAAAAGCCTGGGTCAGCTGTCTGTACGAGTCTATGGAATTCGTCCTTAGGCCGTTGAACCACCTCATTGCCACAGGTCCCAAGCTGGATGGGAAGACCTTGCACATCAGCGCCTCGTTCTTAGAGTGGACTGCCATCCTCTGGTTGAACTGGCTCACATGCTCTACGGGGTCCGTTTTGTCGTTGTAAACGGTGAAGATTGGCTATTGGAACCGCCGAGGGAGCATCGCCTCCTCTATACGACGCGTGAAGGGCGACTTAGAGAGCCGATCCAGTGCCCTGCTCATGGCGTCACTCCCCAAGCCCCTTGGAGCTGGGCTGTCACGCTTACGCCTCTGGTAGTGCTCATTCTCGTGAGAGAAAGTCTCGCTCGGGGGTGTTCTTGACCTTTGCCTGTATTCGTCGTCACTTTCGTCGTCAGAGGGTAGGTCAGGGTTGGGTTCGGACCGTCTTTGCCGTGCACGGCGCAGCTTCCTCTTCAACTCATCTATCTCGCGCTGCATGGCCACCTTATCATCTTGTCTCTGGGACGCGTGGCTATGGGCCTCCTCCGATTGCATGGCGTGGCCATTGTCGTGCCTCTAGGGCACGTGCCCGTCCCAACGGGTATGGCTTCCGCTAGTTGTTGAGGTATGCACGCTTCTCTCTCGAAATCGTCCGTTCTCCTCTTTTTGACCGCCCCCGGGGTCGCCATAGCTACCCTGGTGCTGGGATTTAGCCGGTTCAGGTCGGTGAGGATTTCCTTGATGAGGACCTGATCCTACCATGCTTGGCGGTTGTCCTTACTAACACACGAGTTTTCCCCACAGACGGCGCCAATTGTAGGGATCGGGTTTGAGGGAGTGGACCCAAGCCCAGTTTGCCCTGCAATGAATTTATAGAGAATGGGCTCAAGAACTAGGCGTTAGTGGGAAGTGCAACGACCATGCATGGTTGCATGTGGGTTGGATAACCTAGACGTGAATTGGGATGCATAATAATGCTCCTCGGACGTGTTCTCAAGGGCTTGGAGCTCTTATAATTTCTTTAAAGATTGATTACAAGGTTTCTCTCAGAGACTACAGGTTGTTCCAATATTCCCTCTCCTTCCTCATTTCAAGAGGGGTTCCTTACATTATATACCCCTCCCCCAATCGATCCTAGCCCTACATTTGTTGAGTAATCAAGCCATTACTTGAGTACCTGTCCCATCAGCCGCCTTCCCATTCCCTTTGTGGGTTGTGGCAACCAAGGTGGCACTGTCGTAGAGTCCTCTCCTCATTAATGCGGCCAGGACGGTAGTTGAGGGCATTTAATGTGGAGGTGACAGTTCGTCCTGAACTTGCTCCTCCACCATGCTTTCATTGCTGGCGCGTGGTACCTGCTCTCTGCTCTTCGAATAGTCGGGAGGGCTCCCTTGATGGCGTGTTGCCTGTTTACTTTATGGTGTCGGATGTCCGAGGATAGAGTCGTCCTCGGCGTGGCTTATTGGGCTTCTGGGCCTTACTTTCATCCTCGAACCTTGGACGCCTCCTCGACTCGGGCCTTCGGTCCTGGAACGATGTGGGCTGGGCTGTCTGACTTACTGGCCCCACAGTAGGTGTGGACTAATAGGGAGGAGAAGGGGTTTTTATTTATTTATTTATTTTTTATTTATTTATTTATTTTTTTTAAGAATAAAGAGAAGAAAAGTTTAAAAAGAGAAAAGAAATATAGAAAATAAGTGGATGATGTGACCGTTGATGTGGCTCAATAAAAGTGCATCAACAATAAATGCTGCGCTTCAGCTTTTAAATATAAAAATAAAATATAGATATAAATTATAAATAGATAGTGTGGCAATTGAAAAATTATTAGGTACTCCCGGAATACCATAAGTGCGTACCCCCCCTCTCACATGAATGGTGGGTCCCACAATGAATTTAATTAGTAGGACCCACCATTCATGTGAGAGGAGGAAGTATGCATTTATGATACTGTGAGAGTATACAATAATTTCCCGTGGCGATTGAACGGTTTTCATAAATGCTTGATTGGAGATGGAGAGTAATAGAGTAGAAGAAAGTTTGAACTAAATATCAATTGAAATTGAAATTATGGGAAAGAGAAAAATTAGGAAAATGTTACCAAATTGGGTTTGATGGAGAGTGAAATATTTTCAGATTGGGTTTGATGGAATAATAAATGGAAAGTTGAAAAGTTAGGAAATGTTAATTGAGAGAGAGAGAGAGAGAGAGAGAGGGACACACACATGGTAGCTTGAATAGAATACGGTAGTAGATTTGGCTTGATGGAGTAATATATGGGAAGTTGAAAAATGAGAGAGAGAGAGAGAGAGAGAGAGAGAGAGAGAGAGATTAATTGGAAATGTCTTTGAATGATGTTTGAAGGAGTAATTTTTTTTAATGCGATGGAGTAATAATTGGGAAAATGTTAATTGCAAAAGGAAGGGAAAAAAAAAAGTATCAGTGGGGTTGTTAATGTGGTGCTGATTTGGTTTAACAGGAGTATAGCAACAATAAATTTTAAAGTTCAGTTTTTAGATATATATATATGTGTGTGTGTGTGTGTGTGTGTGTACAACTTTTAAAAATCTCATTTTCCCCCTCATTTTCTCATTTTTTTCAAAATACAAGTATATTTTAGCATACTTTTAGTAAAAGTTAGATAAACTATTCCCATAAATATATTTTTTATTATAAATTTTTATTTGCATCAGAGAATTCCCATACCGTGTGCAGCACGGGTTATTTGCCTAGTATTATAAAAAGAGGATAAGTTTCTTTGCATGACAAACCAAGGAATGTTGGTCCAAGAGCAAACCAGTCAAGAAATTTGATTTGCTAGACGGTGGAGTGAGTCGTTACTTGAAACTTAATTAATCTGTCTTCTTGATATTGTGGAGCAAACCAGTCAAGAAATTTTATTTGCTAGACGGTGGAGTGAGTCGTTACTTGAAACTTTATTAATCTTTCTTGATATTGTTCTGACAAATCAAACAGAAATTTAATTATACACTTCCTCATTTTTTTTTTCCTGTTTGGATTGTAATGAAAGCTTGTATGAATAATATAGTGTTCCATTATACTTTCAACTTATATTCATGATTCCAGTCAGTTCGAGTATTAGTATATAACCATATATACAGCATCTTTCTTGAAATCTATGAGGTTTCTGTTTTTGAATTCCTTGGTATCTATTTGTTTATTACAAGAATTTCATTTGTAAATGCAATAAGTTTCAATTTATCTGCACCTGAAAATTTTACTTCTCCCCCTCCGCTCTTTCACTGTCCCCTGTATAAGAGTTTATTCACTGTTTGTAGCCTTGGAACTGAAAGTACTGTTAGCAATGTAAATTTTGTAATGCAAAAAGTAATATCTTGCAAGTCAAATGCTCTAGGAAATGCTAGCTCGGCATTAGATTGTCATGCAGCTGTCATTTTCGTGTAGGTGGAAATGCTAGCCCGGCATTAGAAACCCAAAAAAAGAATAGCATTCAGCCCATTCATTGACCCATATAACTGGTATCCCCTCCAAATAGAAACAAACAACAAAAAAACTTTAATATAAATATATAGCTACGACATAGTAAGCAAATACCAAAAATCACTGATTAGTAAAAAATCCAACTTTAATTTAGTCGCTGCCTAAGCCATAGCTAGCCGGACTTCATTCCAGCCTTCACTTGAAGACCGGTGTTGGATCCGTCCAGATATGTTCATCAGTGTGCTATGTGCAGTGGTATATCCCTGTGTGTGTGTTTAAGTAATTAAGTTTGAGATGTAAATAACTGAGTAAGCTGTGTTCATATTACTTTTGAATGCCAAGACAATGTAACAAAGCGGCTCATTTGTCAGCAAAGTGGGGAAAGTGCAGCTCTAGGCTAGGTTTGCTTGCACCTGGGGAGCTTCCTCTTCTTAAATGTGGTTACTTTTGAATGTTTTAGCTGCTAGCAAGGTTTCTTGGCTTTTGTTCTAGCGAGCTGGCTAGTTTTTGTGTCTAGTTGTTGGTTGTTTAATTTGTTGGCTTTGTTTTGGCTGTTGTTAAT